>JAOSLM010000078.1:13763930-13774591 GCA_025629765.1 Eleginus gracilis | reverse complement strand
TACATACATACATACATACATACATACATACATACATACATACATACATACATACATACATACATACATACACAAACGCTATGCTGTTGGGCCTTCAAAAATAATGCGTGTCTCAAACACACACATTTCCTTGGCGCTCCTGCATTTCTTCACTGAAAGCCGTGAAGATGAGGTAAACAACTAATGAGGAAGTAAAAGTGAATCAGGAAAGAAGTTGTTTAGACAAAGTATTAAACAGCCAGGCACAAGCGTTGGACATGATGGAACGATGGAAGAACAACCCAGTCAACTGTGCTATCCCCCTCCTCCTCCGCTGGTTCCACAAACTCTCCTCAGCTGCCATCTGGAGCCAGTTTACATCCTGGCTCCTGCTTTATATTTGTCTGGAAGGCATTTTTAACGGAGCCTTTCCGTGGAGAAGCACTGCATCAAAGACCAAAGGGCCCAAAACACACCTGTTCCTAGAGGTCCCCCCTCATTTTTCAACTGTGCGAGGTAGTGAGCTTGTTACCCTGAATCACTTTAATGCACTCGGTTGACACAGGGAAAACACAGAAATGTCTGTGTTGTGTCGACGAAAGCACTATTGCCGCAAATGTGGTCTAAGACAATAACGTTCGTCTCCATGTGGTATTCTGATTTCGTCTTTCAAAAACAGAGATCTTTTCCCGCCCTTGAATTAAGTCGGATAACAAAACCCGAGGAATTTCGGGTCCCATGGAATATGAACGTACTGCCATCCTTAATGTAGTCCCACTTACCTTCCACTCAGATGCATTGCTTCTTGTCTCTCTCGTCTTCTCTCAGAAAATCCCTCAGCAGTGTCTGTCAGCTCAGCTCCTAGCTCACCTGTATTTGTACCTTTGCTGTCTCCGTTCACTTGGTGCTCTCCCAACCCCAGTGATGACAAGAACAAAGAACTTCTCCACCAATCAGACGTCTTCGAGATCAGAGGTCATAATCCTGGGTTTTTGACACCACTTAAACCGTCTTACTGCTTCAGACCTGGCCTAATTAAAGCAGGCTGCGCTAATGCCCACGGATGAGGCCGGCACATGTTCTGTCCTCCAACACATGGTCAGCAAACCCCTCTCTGCCCTGTGAGCTGCTGCTGCTCATCAAGAGGTCAGGTCTGATTAGCAGTGAAGGTGTTTCAATGCAGCTGCTGCTGGCATGCCTCCTTTTTATAGAGAAGCCCGTCCTTCACTCTGGCTTGACTTAAACAATCCAACAGTGCTGTTTTTGTGGCAGATATTTTAATTACTATTTACAATATACTCAGGGAGGAGAGCCGTTGCATTGGCTGATAGAAGTGACTCCCGTGTTTCAAGCTTATGTGGCGGAGATCATTGCAGTTTTGCAATACAGGTAACAACAATAACAACAATAATGCTACGATGAAGATATATGCCGTATGGATATGTACAATGAGAACCAACAGAGCAGGGACCATAAAAACAAACCCTGCTCATTTAAAATGATATGGTGGTGACTGCACACCCCTGATTCATCGCCTTTCCATTGACTTTGGATGGACTTGTGTAAACAGTGCCAAGCAGGTAATGATGTGCATAGCGCTGTCGTCAGAAAGGGCGGTGTTTGTGGTATACAGGAGAATACAATGAAGCTGTAAATCAACAAGCCTTTGTAGTGGATGCTGTGTTGTTAAGGTTTTGAGGCGTGCCACTACGTGAGGCTGCAGGTTTTCAGACCGTTCTTTTCGTCCAATGGAGACTGCAAAGCTCAGTGGATAATCCCAGTTAAATGGCTTGGGTGTGAGAGTAGGTAAACAGGCTGCGTGAAAAGATGGGCCTGATGCTGGCGGTGAATGGCGGTCGACTGTGAATGCCAAACTCTGATGCATTGGGCTAAGAACACACCTCTGTGCTTCAACAAAGTAGCCAAAAGGTTGCTCAGAAGGACCAAAAGCTATAGTACATTACATTGAAAGCGTAATCAAACACGACTATTGAGTGTTGTGTAACAATGGTGTAGCAGTTGTAGACAAACACCTGAAGGCACCCACTTTGAAAGGAACGTGGGTTTCAGCTGGTGATTCAACGCACATGCTTTGGGGTTTGCAGCATGACATGGTGAGGCCAAAATCCTCTGAGTCACCAAAACCAACGCAATCCACATGGATAACTTTGAGAAGCAGACTAAGAATAAATAAATCATGAAATACATCAAATAAGATAAACAAAATACAAAAATACAAAATAATAATAATGAGCTCTGAGCATCTTCAACACTTTAAAACAGAAGCTGATATTCCAGTCCTAAATCAAAGGTTAAGACCACATTCCAACCGACCAGATGTAAATACTATTAAAAAAGTTGATTAGCCAATTCTGTCCAACCACAGGATTAAAAAACTAAAAATAGGATTGTGTATCGATTACCTGATCCTGATGCTGACGTGTTCGATGGAACCAGGTGTTCTTTTGGCAACCAGCTCTATCTGTTATGGTTTCTTTCTTAGATGACACTATTGTTCATGACTCTGCAAGCTCTGCAAAGGTCTGACCCTTGAAAACCAAGGAGACAGCTCTTGTTGTGGAAGAAAAGATAAGTGTGTGTGTGCTGGGATGTCCTTTTTGACCGGCTCCTGCCAGCCCTGCTACACCACCCTAACCCCAGCCCAACCCCTCCTTGACTTACTGCTTGTTCTTCTGTTTTTTTCCTCTCCTTGTGTAAGACGTGAAGTCATGGTTGTGATGGGGCACAGGTGTATGGAAGTTATGGGACTTGACCCCATCATGGGGGAAGGTCAAGCCCACCTACCTACCCGCTACACCCCTCTCCCTCGGGTTAGTACGAGGGGATTCAGGTCATGGCCTATTTTTATAGCTTATTTCAAACAAACACACATACACATGTATACACGTGTGTGTTTGAAACACACTAAACCATCTTTATCTGACTGTCAGGTGTGTGTGTCGGAAATACCTGTATGTGTGTGCCTGTGTGTGTGTGCCTTGGACTCTGCGTGTGTGTCCGATTGTGTGCGTGTGTGTCTGCCTCTGCTCATGCACGTGTGAGTGTGTGCGCATGTACATATGTGTGTGTGCGTGCGCTGGTGTTTGCATGCTACACATTTACACCAGTAAAGTAGATGTTTCCCCTCATATAAACCCAGCTCAGCCTGCTTTACTTGACACAAAACCCACAGCTGGCCTCCATGTTTCATTGCTTTTTTCCCCCACTCCAATCCAATCCAGATATTGAAATCACGTTTGTCCTTGGTTCACCCCCTTTGTAGTACAATGGCCTGCTTCACTCAATCCATAATATTACTTTCTCGTTTGACCATTTCCCCTTGTCATCCAAAATGACACATATTGCCGCTAAACTGCTGGATCCCCGCAACTGGCTCCTGTTCGCCTTTGAGTGTCCTTTCTGCTCCTCGCTGTAGCTGAGGGACCTGCGAGGCGTTATGAAGGAGCATACTGTCTCCCCGAGCAGTGGGAGCGGCTCTTTGGTTTCAAATAATGGAGGAATCCCTCAGGGAGGAAATGGGTCAGATTTGGGATTAGTATAAAAACGTGTACATCGCTCGTGTAGAAACGGTAAAGGGGAAATTGGTATTTCGAATCTTTTCTCTGAAACTGTTTTACTGGAAATGTATATGCTCCAAGAACAACTCTGCATGTAACCTAGTCGATAGGGACCAAATATACTTTGTTTTGACACAACGCTATTAACATTCCCAAATGGACCACAGGTCTTATTGACCTCTACACAGCTGTGTGTTATTATGGAAGGTCTGGCAACCTCTGAGCAAGAGTGCTATTAATGCTGGTCAGCTAATCATCTGCCCCCATTCCCTCTGAATGCTGTCTGCTTTGGGAGACGTTTGAGTCAAGGTAGAAACACCTGCATAATGTACACGTCAGTAGGGCTTAGGACTATTGTAACTTCTCTGCCACTGCACAGGAATCACACGTGATATGTTAGCCTTAAGACCATTGGTCGTAAAGCTGTGGACCAATAGCCTGTATTCGCATCATTGTTGGTCTGTCGTATTCTGCCAAACGTATCCTTGGCTACCCCCAAATGCACATTTTAGACGTGATAAAGTGGTTCTTTCTTACAGTATGTCCACAAACAGAAAGGAAAGGAAAGCTGGGGTCTGACACATGAGGAGAGAGAACCAAGCTCTCTTTGTTCTTAAACATGACACTTCTATATATACTTCTATATATTTCTTACAATATGGGCAACTATGCACATTTCACTTAAACTGACAAGGGAGTATGGGGATGTTGAAAAAGATTGAAACAGTCATTTTCTCTTCCAATAAGTCAGAATAATTTAGTGTCTAGTTTGGTGCTAGGAGGTACAAGGCCAACAATGAAGCTGTCATGTCAAGAGGTTAGCTTAGTCCAGAGACAACTTTAAAGTACATCAATCATTCTTGTTTGGCTAGCTGACTGGTTTGGTAAATCATTTTGTGGTAATTCAATGGGCTCGGTCCTCATAAGACATGTCTGTAGATTAGCAAACTGTGGTTATGTGTTACAGAACGAGATCGATGATTTTTGCATGTGGTGGTGACATCAGCTGCAGCTTGTTCGCTTTTTGTGGATCACCATATACGTACTGTACTATATGTACTAACCCTAACCCTTGAGTGCATTCATGTTATAGAAAGTTCAGTAAGGATTAGCTGCGTATGTGATTAATGTCAACCCTTTTGTTTTGTTAGACTTTTAGTTAACAATTTATGCGTTTTATGTTAAAGTCAGAGGTATTTGAGTTTTGACAGTTAGAGCATATTATGCATATTTGTCTTGTATCTTTCTTTTGTAAAAATGATCAAATGTACATTAATTTATTTACCTATGCCCTAAAATGTATGTCTGATTAATGACAGGGATTAGTTTTGGTCTTAGTTATCTATTTTTATTAATAATAATATTGGCAGAATTTGGGCTTTGAGAACATATTCTCCACAAAACAGTTAAAAACAGCAACATGTGTTTTGTCAGTATGCTTAATAATCCGATCCCATTCAATGTATGTTGGAAATTTTAAGTTTATTTCACTGCATCATTTATACTCATAGTAAATTCACCAGCAGCTACTGAGTCAAACCAAACAGAAATGTATGAACTGTAAAAAAAGAAAAGAAAAAATACCAAACAGTGACATTATGTTAATTAGCTAATAATATTGCTATGTCAGTTTCAGTATATGGCAATGTCATCCAATTGTAGATACAATGGACCGTACAACAGCTGTGGACTAGCAGGCATCCAACATGTCACACAAACAAGGTAACAATGAAAGCATCGTAACTGCAAAAGCGGGAGTTTATTGTCCTAAAGGTGGAATGCATGCAAATAATGCAAACTAATACAAATGAGCAATAGGCATAATGTGGTTCAGATATTATGTGATGTGTAAACATTTGCTCCAAATTATCCTGAACACCCTTATTATCTGAAGTGTTTCCCATGGAGCTTATATTTAAGTCATTAACATTTTTTATTAAAAATATCAGTGTTTTTGTGCTGTGGATAATACAGTTTTAAATAATCAAGTTATTGATTATTTAATGTTATTGTAGATAGCATATTCACAATTACTTTCCATTTATAGTCCTCACTGTTATGAATTGCAAGAGGGTGTCACCAATAAAACAATAAAGGTTAACTTGTGATTTTAAACAAACCTACTTAACTATTGAACTTGCAAATATCACTAAATTCAAAGCTAGGAAAGATTACAATATCTGGTTCATAAAGCCTGAACACCATCAGTTGCAGACACTGAGTTTTTAGGCAGCAAAAAAAATTGACATTTGGATACATGATATAAAAAAAATTATTTTATAAAATGCCAGTCATTATATTTCTCCTATTTGCCATTATAAGACTTATCTGAAGTACATCACAGACTACATCACTCCCTACCTGCAGGTATTTTACACAACAAGGTATCTAGGGTTGCTACATTAAAAGCATTATGCTAAACATGGGAACACACAAGACAGACAACACATTGTATGATAAAACGATAAACGCAGACTGCTTATTTCAGCCACTGCATAATCCATCCTATCTGTATCCATCGAGGCATACTTAAGACAAAATGTGCACATTTGGAATGTATGAAGTGTGTTTTCTTTTTGGTGGAATGTCTTGAAGTAGCCTATTCATCTAATTGTTTAAAAAAACTTGAATTGTGTTTATATTCTTTTATGGTTATCACTTTTAGGCCTAGCGATTCCTTAGGAAGCTGAATATAAGGGTTGACCTCATTATTATCAGTTTAAAGTTCAGTTCCTTATACAACCTCTATTAAAGAAACCATTGGAAGCAAATGTTCTCAAATCCCCCCCCCCCCCTCCTTATATCCAGGGGCCCTGTTGTCTGAGCTCTTTTGACGTTTCATTTTAATGGCGGGCATGGACCGATCTCGAGGTCTTTAGGAGTTTTCGTTGAACATGATTTCTGAGGCCTCGCGCAGGCAGTTGACCGTCTCCAGCGGCATGCTGGCCTGTGTGAGGTTGTTGCCGTCCAGACGCAGGTGCTTCAGGCGGGAGTAGTTGACAGGCCCCATGAACTTGCAGAAGCTCATGAGGTCGAACTCTATAGAAAGGAGACACAGACAAATGCATCGTTTTGTTACTGACCCAAAAAAGGAGGACGGATTTTTCCACATGTCAATCCATTTCCGACTCGATTAGAACCGCAAAATGTCGTCCAAACATGCAATTCAAGAGACGACGGTACTCTAACACCATGTCATGACACAGCAGCAAAACCACAGAGCACTGGATGAGAAGTCATGAGGCCGTGCTTACTGTTGATCTCGTTGGCCTGGAGGTACAGCTGCTGCAGCTGCTCATTGATCTCGGGGATGGACTGCAGCTTGTTGAAGGACAGGTCCAGTTCCACCAGGGTGGAGACGTTGAACACTCCGGCGGGGATCCCAGAGTCCACCAGCTTGTTGTGGGAGATCCTCAGGTACTTCAGTGCCGGCAGCTTGTTGAGGTAGCTGGCGGCCACGCTGTCGATGTCGTTGTAGTCGGCGTACAGGATCTCCAGCGAGTTGGGGATGCCCGTGGGCAGCTTCTTCAGCTTGTTGTGGCTCACGTCCAGCGACAGCAGCCTCTTGGAGCCCTTGAAGGCGCCCGACACAGACTCGGAGGTCAGCTCGTTGTGCTGCAGGTTCACCGAGGTCAGGTTCTCCTTGTTGGTGAGCTGGCCGGCGGGGAACTTGGAGAGCTTGTTGTGCATGATCTTGAGCTCCTCCAGCTTCTTGGAGGAGGGAATGATGGGCTCTGTCAGCTGGTTGCTGCTGAGGTACAGCTTCTCCAGGGCACTCAGCTTGTCGATGGTGCCCTTGGCCACCTTGCTGTTGGTCAGCAGGTTGTTGTCCAGGATCAGCCAGCGGAGATCGGCGGTCACGTTGTCGAACACGCCCGCCTTGATCTCGTCGATCTGGTTGTTCTGCAGGTACAGGTACTTGATGCCCGAGGGCACCACGGGGAAGGTCTTTAGCTTGCGGTTGTCGCAGTACATGGCAGTAGGGAAGCCGATGGGGCAGTCGCACTCCCCGTGGCAGTTGGGCCCGGACGGCCCCAGCATGTTGACGGGCCGGTAGTCATAGTCTTCGTACTGGCACAAGGCCACGCTCAGCAGCACGGCCAGTAGCAAGGGCACACGGAGAGAAGACATGGCCTCTAGGGGGATGGTGGGATCGGCGAGCAAGAGAGGGGTGGGAGTGGGAGACAGAGCAGAAAAAACAGCTAGTTAGCATTGAAGACGTCCATGAGAAAATAAATAAATTCATGTTGTTTAAATGTGATCAAATGTTGGATGTACGAGTTTCAAAACGATTCCATCGCTCGGATGGAAAAAACAACGTAGGTAGACACATCATTGTCAACCACAGCTGAAATACTGTACTCCACCGCACACACACACACGGTCGAACCAGCCACTCCATCGACCACTCCCCCAGACCCAACTGGAAAAAACGGCTACGTACACAAGGGAACCAAATATTTAGTATTATATAAGGAATCTGTGGGGCATGGCATGCAAGTCAACTCAAATACACGGTGAACCCTAATGCGCACCCCTTTACTCACTTCCTGAACCTGATAAAAATGTAGCGCATGAGTTAGCAATCACCCTGGTAATGCACAACAGATGTGTCAAGAATTTTTGTTCTGTTAATGCATTGGCTGAGAAATCAACTGTAGCCCTTTGTCAGCCAAGCATCTGGCAAACTCAAAGGCTTATATTACTCACTTGCAAGGACTTTCAACTAAAGCTACAACACTTTATCATGCAAATATGGGCTATATTGTGGAGCCGTGCAGAAATGAGGCTGGATCTTAGAGCCAACTTGCAATGCTTCACAGATCCCAGACTCATCAGTCACTCATGCAAAATATCCCCACGACAAAAAAAAACAAACAAACACAGAAGACATAACCATCTACAAGTGTCACGACAAAAAACCTATCACGCTTGCGACTGCGATTATCTACGGTTATTTTCCAAATCGGCACGTTCAAGCATGCCTTTGCAATCTGTCTCAGTTGCTGCTCAGGGTTCCTGCTGCTGTCTGTCCCCCAGCAGAGACAGCGAACACGGACACCCCTGCATACCCATCCCTGCCCTGAGACCCTCGACAGAGGCAGAGGCCATCCTCCTCCCACACGACGACCCAGAATGCCCAACCAAACAGCAAAAAAAATAAATCCAGATGAATAATCAAACAGGAAATCCCAAATCCTCCCCAACATACGCAGGCTTACCTGAGGTCGTGGCTCCTTATGTGTGGAGGAGATGGAGGGCCGGTAGGTAGTGTGGTGTTCAAACAGTAGGCAGTCTCTGGAGGAAAGGAGAGGGAGCGAAGGAGAGAAGGGGAGGAGAGAGAGAGAGAGAGAGAGAGAGAGAGCGAGAGAGAGAGAGAGAGAGAGAGAGGGAAGGGGAGGCAGATGGAGAGACATAGACAGAAAGGGAGAGAGAGAAAGAGAAAAGGGGGGTAGTGAGAATTATAGGGGAGGTTTTTCCGTGCAGCCTAAATCATCATCATCACTTACCGTTAGTCGAGGATGTCTTGGACAAGAGTGAGAAATGTCAGATCCTGGGGTGGTGGTGGGGCAGACCAGGGACAGGTGCAGTGTTGCACTCTGGGATATTGGAAGAGCTTTGAAGGCTTTATAGCCTTTATAGACTACCACTGACCACCTCACAACTCTACCTTATTCCCCACAAACATTCCTCCCTCTTATGTAAACGCACCTAAACAACTAGTGTGAGTCACGACCACGGTCACCAAAACAACTGAAAGGCTTCTGCTTGTCGAAAGAGGCAAAATACTGAAAAATCTGATGAGTATGTGGAAAACGTTGAAACAATATCTGCACACTTTTTATTGTGGCCCCCAGATGCTGCAGTTATTATGCGGGGAACTGTTGTGGTGTATAAAATGAGGCCTTGGAAAGTTTGACGAAAACGCTTCAGCAACGCAGCCAGGGAAAAGTTACATAACCCCCCAGGCTCACTCGCTCTTCTTTCTCTTTGTATTCTCTATATTTCAATCTTCTTCTCTCTTTCTTTTGTCTTCCCCTCCTTATCGCTTCTGCCAGGACAAAAGGAATGGAAAATCAACAGATGCATGTCCGATGCATCCCATATGTCGACACAGTAGAACCTTTCAACTCAAGTCAGAAACCGTTCTAACACGACCACAACCCCCCCTTTAGCTCATCCAAGACCCCAAGACCAACCCGACCCCCTACTAACCCGATCCCCCTAATGATCCAACCTCCCTACCGACCCAACACCCCAAGACCCGACAGTGACCCCACCCTCATACCAACAACACCGGGGGATCAGTAGCGCGGCGGGGAGGGTGAGGGGAGGTGAGGGGGGGTGGTCAAGAGCCAAATGCTCCGTTCATTTGGTCACCGTCCATCACCATAACAGACAGGGTCAGGAATGTAGGTCTAGACCTGGTGGTTGCATTCCTGTTCCTTCTGCTGCTTACTCTTGGAGATCAGGGTGGACCTCAATGTAAGTGTGGAGGCCTTCATCTTCTTGAAGATCAACATGTATAAACCCTCTCATAAAGGCTCATAAAAGCTTTATGTGAGGCATAAAATCTGTTTTGATTTACAATCCTTATTTTATAGATCTGATACCTAATGGCCTATCTATTTATCTGTCCATCTCATATAACTGTCTGTCTGTCTGTCTGGCTTAGTTATGATATACAAAAATGTACATCACATGGTACAATGTTTGCTTTAAGTAGTTGGATCCTGTCACACCGTTAAATCTAAGGCAACTTGGAGAAACCAGTAAGCTGGATTTTGGAAGAGGTCTCCCTCCAAAGCCACTCCCCCAAAAACCCTGCTAGCTTGCTAGCTTTAGCTAGGTATGCCTAGCCATGTAATATACACTGGTCCTGCACAACGTCTGCAAGAGCAGTGTGCTATCTCTTTCTGACTTTCTCAGACTTTCACTCTCGAGCGACATCAAATTTGATGTTGATTAATTCCAGAACGTTTGGATTGGTTTCAATCCTAGGCTGTTCTCACCAAAGCTCTAATGGATATAATAGCTAATTAGATCCACACAATAAAGATTGTAAACAAATTAATCTGGTATCACCCTATTAAAATGTTTGTT
>JAOSLM010000078.1:13025873-13037899 GCA_025629765.1 Eleginus gracilis | reverse complement strand
GTGTGTGTGTGTGTGTGTGTGTGTGTGTGTGTGTGTGTGTGTGTGTGTGTGTGTGTGTGTGTGTGTCTGTCTGTGGTTGTCTCTCTAGCCTCACCTGTCTCCTCTCTTGGCTGTTCTCTAAGCGGCCTTCTCTGGGTTTGTCGTACCAGTCAGCCCCCTCCCGTCTCAGGTGGTAGGCTTCAGGAGAAGACAAGCGCAAAGAGAGATCCCTTTAAAACTCCATCTCAAACCCGGGTTGGTCTCCCTACACCGGCAGTAAGTGCTGTTTTATTTGGCGAGACCTTTCAGGGTGAATGGTTTCTGGTAATTGCCGTCTTGGGAAATGTTTGGGATTCATCAAAGTCAGGACTTTGTGGACTCTGTCCCAGCAGAAAATGACAATATTTAGCTTAATATCTACACTTTCATCAAGTATCCACTAGACTAGAGCTACAGAATAACATTGTGGGTCATTGAACATTAGAGGTAAACACACGTATGAATGCTGGGTATGAAGCATAAAGGTTAAATGTATTATTACGGTAGTTTCAGTTTATATATACACCGTGCATGTCACCCAAATGGTGTGATATGTGCACTTTAATTTCATAATTTCAGGTTTTTGATATGAATGTTAGAACTTAAACAGGATATATATGTAAATGTAGATGTATCTGTCGCCCAGTTTCAACCCTGAACATAAAGCCCTCATTTTAAGGAGTTGAGTTAATAACCTGTGAATCATCTGAAAGATTATAAAATTAAAGTAATACTGTACCGTTGGCTGAATCGTCTCTGTTTAAAGCCATCATCGAGTCACTCAGAGCTGGAAGCAAGGCACATTGGGTGATGTAACAAAATTGCTATTTTTGTGACAAAACTTAATAAAATAAGACATTATAATACAGTTTGGAAGTATTGTTTTACTGATTTTACTTCTATTAACTTTCTTCATATGTTGAGTCCTCTTTCCTATTCCACTTTCCTATTTCTGGGTCTCTGTAGATAACTCAAACTAACTGCAGGCCAATGTTATACATGACTACATGAAGGTGTATACATGTCTATAAATCGGAATGAGAAACAAACACTGCAAGTATTCCTAAAGTAAATGTACATAAAACATATACAAATATATCCCCATGCAATTAGCCACACAAAGGCATGCAAGTTCAACATTCAATTCGTATTTATTCTGATTGATCTTGGGGCATGCAGTTAGAAATGTGGAACACAAGACATGCAAGACATTACAATCGTGATTGTTATCGTCACCTTAAGTTATAGAACACAAACAGAGCAACATACAGCCTAGAAAAATATAGATACGAGTCTAAATAATAATCAAGTCAAGTGCTATTTACATACTAATGAATATAGAGATATACTACGAATATAAAGATATAATCTAAATGTATAGTATAAACGTGCATATATATTTCATATTCAACCATCAAGTTTTGATTTCAAGGAATGGTGCCAATAAATGTGTATATTTGGGGAGGCACTTGTTTTAATGTTAAAAACATTTCAATTGATGAGATAACGATGAGATGAGTTTAAGCGGGCGTGTGATTGAGTATACTCTTTACGTTCTGTATACACTTTACAAGCATGAAATCAAAATACATAAGTTAAGCTTTCATTTCAAGTGTTTCATCTACAGATGCACGATTCACGAAGGTGAGGCGCCTCACATAACAAAGTATTTGTTGTTTTGATTATCAATAACACTCAAGAGTGCTTCACACTACACATAAAAGCACAAGGCATGCATGCACATATTCAAGCAAACCAACAAGAACGGGAGCGAACACAAAGTAAGCAAGCAATCAATCGAGATCTATTCAAAACATTATGTCGACAGATAAGACCAAAACGTGGACAGAACAGGTTGCAGTTAATGAAACGACACACACATTGGAAAAACAGCATACACATGCAGACACTAGCGCCACAAAGATCCACAACGACACACCAGCAGTAGCACAGAGAACAGACTGCATGCAATATAAGCCACTCCCCAAAAGTCCCAACGACAGACAATCACCTCGGGTGAGAACCCAATCGGGCCGTTTGTTACCTTCATTGTCCGACATGTTGCTCTGGTCGTCCAGCAGGGCATAGTTCCTCCCCCTGGTCGGCTCCTCTCTGATGTGCTGCTGCCCGGAGTCCTGCAGGGACAGGCAGGAGCCAAACTGGTCCCTGGAGTCCGCTGAGATGGGCGGCAGGGGTCCGGCCGACGCCCTCGCCATGCCCATCGGCTCGCCCACGGGACTGAGCGGACTCTCCTCCTCGGAGTTCTGCGCCACGATCGGGATCCGGCCCCTCCCGCTCTGCACGATGGGAAGGCTGGTAGGCTTAGTGCGACCGGAAGGCGTCTGGTAGAGGGACATGTCCCCGGAGGCCTCCCCGTCCCCCTTCAGCCTCAGGGACGAGTTGGACGGGTCCCTCTTGAGGGACAGATCCAGGCCGTAGCATGACGTCGGCCTGGAGGCCGGTCTAGAGCGGCTTCCGCTGGGGTAAGCCGAGTCCAGGCCCAGGCTCTGGCCCATGTTGAGGGAACCGGCCAGATTGGCGCCCAGGGTGGAGCCGAGGTACTTCTGCTGCTCCGCGATGTTCTTACGCAGGCCGAACGTGATCTCGTCCTGCAGCAGCCGGCTGGACCTCGCCGACGCGCTGGTCGACCCGAGGTAATTGTAGTCCGTGTCCAAACCTCGGCCGTCGGTGATCGAGGAATACTTGGTGGAGCTCTTCGGTTCCACCAGCGTCGGCTTCTGCTTCTGGTACAGCACGGACGCCGGGAGCTGCTTCGCCGCCTGCTTCTCCAGAGTGAGCCGGCTGATGCTGTACTTGTCCGTCTTCGGGTATTGTCTCTGGGAGTAGCCGGAGAGGCTGGAGTTCGGCGCGTAGTAGTGATGGGAGAGTCCCGTCAGCTGTTCCAGGCTCTCCGTCCCACCCGTACTCCTGCGGAACTCCTGCTTCAGCTGCTGCTTCAGGAGCTTCAGCTCGTACGGCTCCTCCATGGGATCGTCCTCGTCGGGGGTCTTCCCGTAGGTGTGGAGCCTGGATGTGGACCCCAGGTACTCGGCTGAGCACAGATCCGCGGCGCTTCTCCGCAACAGTTTCTCCGCCTTGGCCAGTTCTCGTTCGGCCAGGCTGTAGGAGGACGACAGGCCTGTGGTGCTCTTGGCCAGTTCGGCGGCGTCCTCCAGCAGCATGTAGCTGCGGGGCGTGTGGTGGTCCACGTCGGTGTAGTAGGAGTCGGAGATGGCCGACATGGGGCTTCCGGCCATGCTGCCGCTCTCCAGGGCCCGGAGGTCCAGGTGGTTCCCGTACTTGTCGTACTTGACTCCGAGGAAGGCGGAGGACGCGGGGTCGGGCTGACGGCTGACCACGCTGTATTTGGTGGCGTCCAGCTCCGAGAGGAGGGCCGCTTGCCTGGCAGCCTTCTGCTGGATGAGGAGCATCTGGTGGTAGCTCTGCTGCTGGGCGCTGGTCAGCGAGGGCACGGAGGAGTAGATGGACTGGGACTGGTAGGCCTGGGGGGCCTGGTAGAGGGACTGGTAATGGGTCTGAGGGTATTGGTACTGGGAGTATTTGGCGTATTCGTGTTTGGTCTGCGGAGGAACAAACTCCTCCAGTTCCGACTGCGGCGCCGTCCTGGGGCGCTCCAGGCCGTGGACCACGATGTCCTCGTCTTCGCCGTCTCCACAGCCGCCTCGCGTGTCGCGGATGTTGCTGACCTCGCTGTCCGACATGTAGTCCCGGTCCTCGGCCACGCTCTGAAGGTAGGCTCGCTCTCGCTTCTCCCGCTCTATCAGCAGGACGTCCTTCCTGCGGTTGATCCCCATCTCCAGGTACCGGAGCTTGGCGTCGATCTCCTTCTCCTCCTCGTCCAGCTCCGCCTGCTTCTTGCGCAGCTTGGACGACTCTCGCTCCACCAGGTCCAGCTCCCGGTCGATGTCCTGCAGGATTTTGGCACGGGCCAGGTTGGAGTTGCGGCACATCCGGCGGCGGGCGGAGCCGGTGGTGTACGCCGTCTGGCCGCTGGCGGCGGACTCGTCCTCTGAGGGGGGGTTCGGGAGAGTACGCTTCACCTTCTTCTGAGTGCCGGTGGGCGTGCCCCCCGAGCCCTTACCCTTTGGTGAGAAAGAAGGATGGAGAAATAATCAGGAATAAGAAGGCAATTTTGCAGTGGTCTTTGCAGCAGCAATGAGTATTTTGGATATTTACTATTTTGCTACTTAGGAGATTTTTTATTTATTTTTTTTCAAATCTAAAGCAACTCATGCTTAAGTTTGTTAATGGACATTAAGGTGCTGGAAGAAGTAAGGCATCGTCTCAAAGTGTACAGTTAGGGTGGGATCATTCTCGGAACCAGAATAATCCCACAGAGAACACCCAAGCTATTAACCACTCCTGAGTCCGCCCCTCAGTCATCCTGTATTGTGGGTAGCTTTAACCAGCTTTTTTTTCATTGATTTAAATTGCACGGTATAATTTGATCATCTAATAAATTTAATAATATAAATGTTATATTGAAATATAAAACATGAATCACTTTGAATCTATCAATGCCTTGTATTATAATATTATAATATTATAGTATTATAATATTATAAGCAAAACATACTCTGATTCCAAACAGTCGTTCTTGACCACCCATAAGCTGCTAGTTAAAGGTTACTTCCAAAGTGTACACACTTTGTTACTGGACTATAATATTTAAAATATATTTTGAAAGGTAATGTATAACAATAAAGCCCACTGATCTGTCGGCTCAACATTTTCTTTTTTTTGTATGAGGGTTACCAACGTTGAATCAGCCAGGCATAAACATCTTTAAAAAAGGCTTGGAAGATCGAGTTGGTCCTGAGAACGTGTATCTGGGAAAGTATTTAGTTGAAATACTGGATAGATAAAATGTATATAACAATACGTGTAACAAGTAATACTTTACAGAGCACAAGAGAAATATTCCAACAACAAATTGAAATGTTCCTCTGCAGCTAAAGGCCAAAATAAATGATTTGGTTAGCTTTTGAAGGGGCAAGGCTATGAGTGGATCATATTAATTTAGATGAAAAAAGCCCACGGCATTCATACCAGAGCAGAGAAAATCACCGCTGCTCTATTAAGTAATTTGTGTTATATCTTTCATTATAATTCGTTTTGTCCCTCATGCCAAAGTTCAAACATAAATACATAACGTAATGTATCCTTTAGCCAGTGTGTACGACAATTTCCTAACAAACAGATTATTTGTATAATATGATTTGAGGGTTAGGATACTCACTGTGAAACCTTCCCCATGCTGTGTGCCAGACGAGACTCTGTCCTCCCCCGTCGGGCTCATGGGCTTGGGGTCGGACAGGGACCTCTGCATGGCCTTGGGCCCCCTTGGGCTGGCTGCTGGGGAGACATAAGATGGATCCCCTCGCAGCTTTTGAGGGCTTGTATCGCCCAGTGTGTTTTCATAGGACACAAACTCCAGGGATTTGCTGGGGGATACACAGGGAGATATCGGGGAGTAGAGGACTTTGGGGGATTTGGGGGCCTGTAGAGCAGAAGGGTCGGCTTTGAGGTTGGCCGACTGTCCTATCTCTAAGGGAGTGGGGCGTCTCTTCGGGGAGGTCCTCTCGGGGTCTGAGAGCTCCATCCTGGTGTCCATTCGTATGTTCCCTTCCGCGTCGGTCTGTATACTGATCTCTGTGTGGGCCTGGAGTGTCGTCTCCGACTGCCCGCCCCTATCACCCCGGGAGGTGCGAGGTCTGCTTCGTCTGGCCCGGTTCTGCTCCTCCCATTCGTCTTGATCTTCATCGTCCGTCTGCACGCAACTATCCACGCCCTTTTTGACGCTCCTCTTCTTCCTGCCAGCTGTGTACGCTTTGCTCACCGAATCGTCCTCTTCATCCGTCTGGCATCCACTGTCTGTGATTTTGCGGGCCAGTATGGTGCCATCGGACCCGATCACGATGGCCTCCTGTGGACCATGTCCTGGGACCTCTCCCCCTGGGTACATCTGCCGGATCTTTTGTTCTTCCAGCTGCATGCGGAGCTGCCCTTGGAGCCTCTGGATCTGCTCCAACTGTTGTTGCTGCTGGGCGTAGGTCTCCTTCTGCAACATGAGGTGCGCCTGCCTCTCCTCCTCTTGCTGGGCCAGAATGTGCTGTTTCATGGACTGCAGCTCCTCCAGCTCCTTCTGAACCAGCATCTGCTCCTGCTCGCGGAACCGCTGGATCTCCTGTCGCTCCCACTCCAGGTCCTCTGCCAGGCGCTGCTGCTTGAGTTTCTCCATCTCCAGTCGCTCGCGTTCTGCCTGGTACTGGCCGTCCCCGGGCACCATGGGGGAGGACAAGGCCTCCAGGGAGGCAGCGATAGCTTCAAGGGACGCGTCGGTGTAGCTGTCCAGGGACAGGGACGTCAATGCCCTGGAGACCACATCGGCAGCACTGAGGCTCCCGTCCTTTGAGAGCTCCAAGTTGAGGGGCACGTCCTCCAGATCTCCGGCCGACAAGCTGGAGATGAAGCTCTGGGATCGTTTGAGTGGCAGAGTATCAAGGTTGGAGAGGGACGGCATGGTGTCACTGGTGTGCATGGTGTTGTTGTATGTAGTGCTGAAGATCGAGCCGGGTTGGGTGGTGATGGCGTATGTAGAGGGGATTGGTGCCGAGACTGAAGAATAGACCACCCCGTTGGATGACCTTAGAACAGTGTTGGTTCCAAAGATGGTACCAGCGGCACCGGTGACCCGGGCCTGGGAGTAGGGTGGGATTGTCATGCCTGCATAGGCCCCTTTCCTGGAGTAGTCCACCGCTTCACCTGTCAAAAGTCAAAAAATAAATGCGAAACGATTCAAACAGTCTTAAGGTTGGAGGAGGCGGTCGCATGCCAATGGATGCCGAAATCAAAAACGGAGAAAAAATGAAAAAATGAATACATCACAACACGACATGCCCAAACAATGTGCACAAAGCTTGCAGAGACATGCAAATAAAAATATTGTGAAAAAAAAAAAGATTGAATGTCCATGCAAATCAGGATGAGAAAAAAAAATGAAATGGGGAAAAAAGCCACATGATTTAGCCATGAATCAGATGGTGGAGTTGAAAATAACATTTCAGCGAGAGGTCGGCGATGTCGCAGCACTGACCTGTGTCGGAACCCTTGGCCGAGGTCAGATCTACCGCACCCTCAGAGGTAACGTTGAAATTATAACTGTTCTTGCTCTTGTAAAGGAAAAGCCCAGCCTCGGCCAGGTTAGTGTCCGACATCGACGGTTTGATTCCCCCAAACCCTCTCATGCCATAGGGTGAGCGGTCGTACTGATAATGGTCGTCTCGATATCCAAAGCGGTCTTCCGGTAAGGGTGTAGTGGGCTGCTGAGCTGTGCAGCTCCCTGCGAACGGCAGTTTGTAGACGACGTCACAGCACACAGACCTTCTCCCCGCCGTTAGATCCACCGGTTTGCCGTCGTCCTCTGTCAGGACTGCGGTGACGATCTCCGATGAAGTTGTATCTACCGATACCAAAGTGTGGAATGGTTTGGTGGTGCTAAGGTCCACAGCCCCTGCGAATGTCGCTGTGCCCGAGATCAAACCATTGGCAGAAACACAGCTCTGAGATGGCATGGGAGCCATGGTGACTGGCGGGGCCTGGAACGTTGCACTGGTGCCTGACCCCACTGAAAGGTTGATTGGGATCTCGGTCGTAGGCTGAGCACTGATGGGACGAAACACGATCTGAGACATGGGCTCGAATGCTTTGTTTTTTGTCAGCTGGAGAGGCGCAGTAGTGGCATAGGTGTCCAGACTGTCGTAACGCTGGATTGTAGCCGCACAGGTCACGATGGTGATACTGTCAGTGACAATAGAGACAGTGGACGACTCGGCACTGAGGTTGACCACCGAGGGCTGCACTGCACTCGTCTGACGACTACCGATGTCGCTTGTTGTAAAGGACTGCCGCCTGCAATCTGTGCCAGAAGACAGGTCTACACCTTTCATGTCACTCCCTGGTTCTTCTTTCATAGTTCTGAGATCGACCACCTCACAATGCTGGTAGGCCTGTCCGTTCTGCGCAGGCGGTTGGGTTTTTGGCTTCTCCATTGAGATCGGAACACCGTTTGCCCTTTGAGATGGCATTGGAGGTGGTGTTCTTTCATGGACAACAGATACGGTAGTTCTTTGGACTTCTGTTTTGACCACCTGAGATACAACGTTAGGCAGAGCCGCTGGAGGTTGTGCTGAGGCAGATATAGCCTCGAAAATATGACAAGAACTAGAGACATGCTTGTCCAGGCTACAGATCTCCTGGCTTTCTATGGACTCTGTGACCCTTGTGTATGCCAGGGGCACCCTAGTGGTTTGTGTTTGGGGTGAATATGGTTGTTGATACGACTGTTGACCATGTCTTAAAGGGGAGACTGGACCAGGACTAGACGGGGCTTGGGTTGAGATACCTTCGACCGGGGAATTGGGTTGAGAGGGGAGTGTGATGACCACATATGTGTCACGAAGATTGCTGGAGTATCTTGGTGAAGAAGGTGAGGAGTGAAAGAACTTGTTTTCAGTCGAGGGACTCAGATTCAGGGCTACATCTACAGGGTCTGAGGAAAATGCAGTGGGTCTGGGCGGATAGTGGACATGGGCAGGGGATGGAGGCTGAGAGTTAGGCTTTGGTGCAATTGGTGGTTTGGCACCATCCCCTGGTCTAGGCCCACCCCCAGTAGGAACGGACGGTTTTGGGGGAACTGGAGGAGGAACATGAGGCTTATACGTTGGTGCCACTGGGTATCGTGCAGCTTGGTCTGTAGTGGGGGGTTCTGGCCTGATGGGACAGACCGGGGCTTGAGGTGGAAGTGGAACTGGAGGTTTCCTGGGGAACACTGTGGGTTTTGGCTGAGTGAGGGGCGGCAGAGGAGACGTGACAGATGAATCCGTTTTTTCCTGAGAATTACCCCGGCGAAGGACGTGTGGCTTCGGGGGCACCGGTGGGGCAGTTGACACTATGCTGGGAACAGTGGCTGTGTACTGAGGGACAGTGGACAAGGGTGACACATTGACCACCACAGGGGGTGCTGGTGTGGGGGGGGTGCAGGACAAATCGACAATATCTGATTTGGATGAGACAGCATTTGTTTGTGGCGTCTGTTCAGACGCGGACAAAGGTGGAACTTCAATAATAACAGAGTCAGACTCTGCACAGGAAACGACCGGTGGTGTGACGCACTTCTCCTCTTCCTTTTTGATGAACTCCTCATCTGAGGACAATTCTCCAGAAGAGCATTGTGTCACCTTCAGGTCTGGGATGGGGTGGAGCGCTCTTCGAGGGGTGGCCTCTGGGTCCTGCTGGGTTGTACTGGTCCCGGGCGTCAACACCTTCTTCATGAGCTCCTCGTAGGCCGCCTCTGCGTCCAGTAGTGTTTTCCCATCCTTCCCCGGTGTGACTGCAGTGCTGTTAGAGACGACACTCTCAGCAGGCTGCAACACAATCTCGGGCTTGGTCATCGTTGTCACCGGCTGCATCTTTTGATATTCCTGCTCAAGCTTCATGAACTCCTTTCTTTTCTTTATCATGTCTTCGTACACTTCGTCCGGCGATCTCAGCTTTTTGGACTCTGTCGGAACATCCATATTGGCCTGCACCACCTGCTCAGTGTTTGCATTGTCGATGAGAGTCTCGTAGGCATAGTCCTCGATCAACATGCCTCCGTAGAGGGACTCTTTGGCGGGTTGAATCTCCACCGTCTCGACCGTGGGAGATTTGGCTCGCAGCATTATCTCTTCATACGCCTCATCTGCAGTTTTAAGAATCTTTGTATCCGTTTTGTCAGCATTTTGCTCATCAGTCGGAGAGTGAAGGGACACGGAGGTTGGGAGCTGATATGTTTTCTGTACCGCTGCGATCTTTGACGCGTGGATCTCAAATCCTTCTGAATCTGATTCAATGCTCGGGGAGAAATCAGAACAGGACGAGCGCCGGATCTCCTCCATCTCTGCCTCTTGTCTTAATTCTTCCGTCGGTGAGGCATCTTCAATCGGGGACAGATTGCTCGGGGGCGTCTTCGGACGCTCTCTCCTTCTCTGGGACCGAAGGTCATCTTTGTCTTTCTTGGATTTCTTTCCCGAGCCCTTCTGTTTCTCCTGTTCCCTCAGGAGATCCTCCTCTTCACGCAGTTCTTCCTCCTCGGAGGAGTCCTCGATGGTCGGGAGCGTCTGACCAGGTTGTCTGTGTTTGGCTTTCCTGTGTTGTTTCCCCTCTCCCGACCGAGCGTTGCTGGGACTGCTGCTATCGCTGTCCTCGTCAAGAGAGGACACGGATGTCGGGGACGTCCCCGGGGTGAAGCTAGACGCGTGCAGGCTGGACGATCCGTCTCCTCTGGACCGGTCGTCTGGCGAATCCGTCAGGCTGCCCGTTTCCAGCTCCCCGTCATCGGGAGGTATCATAATCGGGGCGCTGGTTGCGTTGAGCTCGATAGTTCTAAACTTACGGACAGCGACAGCAGTCTCCGGCTCCCCTTCCTTGGGTTGGGTCACCTCGTCTTTCCCTGCATCGTTAGCCTTGTCCAACGAGCCGGAGAGGGGCTTCTCCTCCTCGTCATCGGGGCTAACGGAGCTCTTTTTGAGGAGGCGTCTGTTCTTTGCCGATGCGCTCCTTTGTTGCTCAGACCGTTTCTTCTCGTCGTCTCTTATCCTTCGGCGAATCGGGTTCTCCTCGTCGGACGGGGACGCGTCCTCGTTCTCGCTCATCTCCATGATCTGCTTCCGTATGAAGTCCTCATCGTCCCCGGAGACGGGGCTCTCCTTGCCGAAGCTCTCGCTGCTGTCCTCCAGGGAGTCCGCTCGCACGCTGTCGGGCACCAGGAGCAACTTCTGAGTGCTCGTCCCTGTGGCAACCCTTTTCTCAGAGAGCTCTCCGTCGTCCTCGGAGCTGGGTGTGTCGGGCGAGAGAGGGAGCACCTGCAGTTTGCGTCTGGTCTTCAGGGAGTCTGTGTTTCCCTCGCCGGGTGGCTGCGGGCTGGAGGGCTGCGGGCCGGCCTGCTGGGCCTCCAGGAGGGGCAGCACCGTGCTCTCCAGCCGGGCGAAGTCGGACGGACTGGTGGGACTGATCTCCTGGGCGGTCTCTACAGCCTCAGGTTTCTTCTGGTCTTTATCCTGTTAAAATAAAAAGATGACAATATCGTCGTTAATTTTGAAGCATAGTAGGCAGGGTAATGTTAATTGCATGTACATGTAATTGACTTTACCCTTAGTTATTTGTAACACTACTTTGAAGCACAAAGAAGACAAATGAAATCATGAAATGTGAAATAA
This sequence comes from Eleginus gracilis, assembly GCA_025629765.1. Lineage (NCBI taxonomy): Eukaryota > Metazoa > Chordata > Actinopteri > Gadiformes > Gadidae > Eleginus > Eleginus gracilis. The sequence continues at coordinate 13,026,602 of JAOSLM010000078.1, read as the reverse complement.
TTCATCTTAGAATGGGGGGGGGACAGATACTATTATTGTTCCTGTAACTGTACAGAATACCTCTATTTATTGTTTTTGGCCCATTTTTTATTTCTAGACTGTTACAGATTTGTTATTATATATAGGGCTAATGTATTGTTAATTTATTTCTTATTCTATTTGTCACCGTACGTAGGTGGAAGTAGGCTGGTGATGTAATTTGATGCATTCGTTAAATGCTGACGAGACTGGATGCTGGAATGGGCTTTTGTTAGCACGGAAAGAGGTTGAAATTGTCACGGGGTTTTGTTTTGTAGTCTTTGAGTGTTATTCACAGTGTGCATGGCCTCTGGGATTCAGCTACACCTCTACTCGTGTTATGTAGTACAGTCACCTCAGCCGGCGCCTCTGCAGCGCTAGGTTTTTCCGGTAGCTTAGCATCGGCCTTCCTTTGCTCCTCTGTGTCAGCACTCTGCTGCTTCGGGCCACCGTCTCCCTCCTGCTCACTAGCTACAGAGGCTGGGACGCTAGGGTCTGCTACGGGGGCATGAGCTGTTGAAACGCTTTGGGAAACCATGTTGGATGTTTCGTTGTCCTTGGGAGTCATGTCCCCTCTGATATCACGCTCTGCCCTTGCCTCCTTGTCACTACACATGTCTTCAGCTGCTGTTGCTACGGAAGCAGACTCCATTTTGTAACCGGCGTGGGCTTTAGACTCAACTTGTTTTTCTGTCTCAGACAGAGCGATTT
>JAOSLM010000078.1:9543369-9555256 GCA_025629765.1 Eleginus gracilis | reverse complement strand
TGTGTGTGTGTGTGTGTGTGTGTGTGTGTGTGTGTGTGTGTGTGTGTGTGTGTGTGTGTGTGTGTGTGTGGCTTGTTAGCTACAGTGCCGCCTCTAGGGATAAATATCTCTCTAGGGCCCTGGGTTCCTGAAATTGGAAGCCAGATTGCTCTGTATCTATACACAGTAGTAAACAATAGTGTGGCTAAATAACCCACCCACATACATCATCAGCATTAACCTTTGGATCAAAACCAAAATATATACTCCTAAAAAAGGCAATCTGCTAGTGTGCTCTCATGGTCACTCACTCAACTTTGGAACCAACCGGTTCTCAACCCAACAGGTGGCCAACAAGAAACATGCTCTCACCAGTCAGAGAGCGAGAGCCACAAAGGAAAGAGCCAAAAGAAAAGACTATAGCTGAGCAAAATGTGTAACTGTCGTCTGTCCATCTATGTATCTGGGTGCATATGCTGCAATCCTTTACACAACACTTGTTCTGAGTTCCACTAAGACCACTGGCATCCTTTGCATACTAGACTGGGTTGTGTGTATGTGTGTGTGTGTGTGAGCGAATTAGTGTTTTGGTTGAACAGGGAACGGATATTAGAAAAAAAACCTATATGACTATATAATTAGAAATTATATAGTCAGCAGGCCACAAAAACTGAATTATCTACCAAATGGAGAACCATCAGTCAATGTATATGCTAGATCAAACTGGTTATACAAGAACTCTGAAAATAGCACTGCAATCCTAATTATGACGAAAAGATTGGGAAAGGGTGTCATTGGGAGGATAAATCGGCAAACAAAACAGGCAAATTATATACGAGGACTTAAAATAACTGATACAAAAAGTGGCCAAAGCTAATCCTTTTTTCAACAATGAATCATTGAGTCCATAAGGCCTTTCCCTTGTGCTGGCTGGCCACTCTCTGGTCATATTTGACAGACTATTACAGCCATTCCGTCAGCTGTTACACAGTCCCTCCTACTTGTGGTTTCCAGCTAGAAACAGGCTATCCAATCAATTCACTGTGCTGCTGGGACAAAAACACAACTTGTTGTTTGTACTGCTGTTCTAGAACACTGTCAAGTGGCCCTTTGGCGGATTGTTGTGAACTTCCTTTCTAATGTTCCTAGTTGAACAAAGGCTAAAACACACTGAAAAAAAAGTGTGTGTTGGCAATTAGATATAGAAAAATAATACTAACAGAACTGTCCATGTAAAATGCCATAAATAGTAGGAAAACAACTCAGTGTGACCATAGTAATTACGCCTCCATACCATGTCTATGCACATTAAAATACAGTAAGATGAGGTGGCCATTTTGAAGATGAAAATGAACAGAGAAACTGACAGGTGAGCTGCTTGACAAGGCAAGTTTTCTAGACGCAGACCCTTAAACCAACCTGATGTGCATCACTCGCACTAAACAAAGCGCCAGGCGCTGTACCTGCGAGCCCACATCACTACAGTCAGAACAAAGGCAGCGTCTCCTCAGCCAGCCATACGTTATGTCAACAAGCACTGTAAACATGTAGGCCAGTGTTGTACCCCGGTGACAACAGTACAAAGAAACACCACGATGCCCTCGTTCAATCCATGTACCACTGAAGATCTGTGCAATTCATACTGCACCAAGATAATTATACATTCAAATGGAATAGCGCAAACAAGGGGGCTGGAATCCTTCTTGACTATCCGTACAGTAGCGTCAGCTAATGTCATGAACACAATAGCGATTTGAAATGCCAACAACAATTGATTTTCCAGTACTTTTTTCTAATACAGTGACCCTGAAAGCCCGATGGGTCGCAGCGATTGAAAGGGGTCACGGAAAACTATAGGCTTTGCTAGCAAAATATTGTTTACATCAAAATACTAGACATTGAGCATAGAGATGGAACTTGGGTTTGCTTACTGGACATCTGCAATGCACATAACACAACACGTATCAGGATAGCTGCTGCTGCCATAATTAACAACACACAATAACACAAGCATATAGGTTAGTTCATTCGACAACGATTAAGTGTTGTTTATGTTCAGAAAGGATACAGTTTCACCACATCCGTATCCATTCGCCTTTTACCCGGACTTGGAGACGACATTTCTGCTGTTCCGTTGTAGAACACCAATATGTATAAAGGAAAACCAGCCCCTTAAACGCTAGATAATCTAGCTAAATGTATTATCCGAAAGTTAACATTTGCCTTCGAAAATGTCTCCAGCGAAACGTCCCTACTGTGGAGTCCGTGTCCTCAGCAGCACTAACGAACAGTAGACCTGTGCTGCTTCCAATCGTTGAGTTCTCTGACACAAGCTCCGATCCCTCCGCGTACTGCGTCATATGAGTGCGACCAACGGTACAACATTTTGTAGTTTTTCACTAAATAGTCATGAGGTTGTTGAAAAACAACCAACCCAAGGACACTGCTTTGTATCGCATCATGGGAAGGCCTTAAACACTCTGGCTTCCACATTTTCACAGGACCCTTTAGACATATGAATATCAGATGTTGACATGGTGTTTAAAATGATCTTGCAACCCTTTAATTGTCAGCTAAACATGTAGGGCTACAACAAACAAACAACAAAGATTACCACAACGATAACTTGATGATCCAGTTTGAATGACATTTAGCAAGATATGTCCTTTGTCTTTTTTCAATACTACTAACTAGTATTGTAAAGAAGGACTAAGTTCAGTGCAGTGAAACATTTCATACAGATTACACGTTTTGCTCTCACTTTCTTTTATAATGAGTCCATTTGGAAATTGGAGATATTGCAGCAGAAAAGTAAAGAGGCAGATTTCAAAATTGTACGAATGGATTTTATTAAAACCCTTTGAAAATCTGGTGAAAGTACATGCATGGTTAAACAAAGAAGAAAAAAGTCTGCATTCGCAATGAGAGGAAATCACATAAGAGCCCAATAGCATTACACACAATGAAAGTAAAACCTTAAAGTATGTTTAGGTTATTCTGGCACATAATTTGATCAACCTGGCTAAAACATTGATGCAAGAATAAAAAAAGGATCACTAGTCTTATCACTAGCTGTAAAGGTAACAGGCTACAGACAACCAAGAAATCCACACAGCTTTTGCTAAATGTATGTTCACGATAACCCTTAAGAGCTCAAGAGGTATATCGAAGGTAAACATCTTTTTTTAAATCCAGTGTGAAGCCATAGGATGACTTGGTCACAAGTATGGATGCTTTTTTTTTCTTCAGCATTTCATAGAAATCCAGAAAGGGATACATCTCGTGATGGCTGTACCAGAGCTGGAGTCATTGTGAGGTAAAGGATAGATTCCATGACATGAAAACTGGAGCCTGTTCCAAGTATTATCAGATGCGCTCTCGTATTATCGTGCAACATAGTCTTTTCACATCCCTCTTGTCATCCATGCACTACAATAAGACACTTCACTAAGTTCACAGAAAACATAATCCTTTTCGACAAAACCCTCCAACTGAGTCTGCTCCAGCCAACCCTTGACTAGTTCCCCCCCCCCCCCCCTTCAGTTGGCCTTATGACACTTAATCGAGTGAGGGAGCACTCCCCTCAGGTCTCTACAAACTCTGCACCTCAAAGTGGCAAAGGTCAAAAAGAGTGTTGGAAACTGTATAAAAAAAAGGTGACATCGCGTTACTGAGATGGTGCGGATACTTGCCACTGACGAAATATAGCGAACACCCTTTTAGACTGGTCTTGAGGACACTGGAACACACAAATACGTGACAAATGGTTAGATCTCAAGAAACAAAACAAAAAAGATACAGCACTTTATGCCAACGTATTATATCCAACAGAATCTGAATTTGGGAGGAGTATTATGACATGCTTTATGGATAGAGAGCATTCTAGTTCGAAGCATACTTCAAATGACAAAGTCCAACACTTGCCTGTGCGGGACTGCCCTTTGATGGGTTGGAGTTCCTCATTGGTATGAGGAGGTCCAGCGCGGCCTTCCAGCCCTGCTGATGTAGCACAGAGTCTTTCTCTAGCAGCGGGATGGCTCCTGGGTTAGTGTCCTCCTTTACCACGTTGACCCAGGGGCACCAGTCTCTGTGTTGGGCCAGTGGGTCAAATGCATTCTTTTGCAGAGGCCCATCCTGAAAAGAGCATTCAGATAAACGGTTGAAAGCATATTCGTCCATGCAAAAGGGGTAAAGAAAATCTTAATTTTAAGAGAGGTCTCAGGTCTGACGCCATCGGGAACTGAACTACAATGTCCACACACCCATTATCATCATCATCATCATTCGCGCATGCTCGAGATCTTGTGGCCGTCGGAAAACGAGAAACGACTTATTGTCATGCCATTACCGCCTATAAGAAATGTATCATCATCAACATGCATTCAGTACACACTGCGCTTCGTTTTCACCCAAGGCTGAATAAAAGTACATGTTTTTCTAAACGTTAGTCATCAATGAGGTTGTAAAGTAGAAACTTCGGGCACAACGTTTTTTTTCTTCTGACGTGTATACAATCTTTATTCATTCATTGCGCCGCGACCGAACAGACGGGAATATTTTGATATTATGAATCTTAAAGACTGCGTCGGGTTCTCAGACTCTCTGGTACTTCCACAACAAAGACTTGTAGTGGGGGTTATCTCGGCCATGGTGGAGAAGGAATTGGTGGAAAGGAATTTTGGCTTTGACTTTTGTTTGCCGTATGCGGGACAGCTGTCAGTTCACTTTGAGTCTGCATACGACCGAGAGGTAGGAACAATGTAGCGTCGGAGAAATTACATGGACTTTAAAAGTAGATCTTGGACCAAAAAAAGAGTTGGGCACCCCTGATCTAGGCCATAAAATACCAAAGAATATATATATCCTAACCCTTTCAACCGGAAGCTTGTCATTTTGACATAGTTGAATTGCTGAATGTGAATACAACATTTATGGCACTGCCACTTACGGGGCCACCGGCTGAAGAGAGCCGGACGCGTTTTGGAGTGTTTATGGGGCTGGCGGCGCCGTCAGATCCTCGACCACGACCGGATGCTTGCCTCTTGCCCTTGGGTAAGGGACTCTGTGGCTCCTCGTTTGGGCCTGGGGAGTCCTTGCTGCGGGAACGCAACAGTGTGGCTGACAGGGGGCCCTCAACCTGTTGGAAAATCCACCAGAAACACCAGATGGTTGTCAAACAATTCACTGGGGAGTGTGTGGGGAGAATACGCGCAGACAGAACAAAAAGGGCACTCCCGCACACAATCACATGAATTCCTCGTAAACGCATCTGTCCTGTTAAGCTTGTACCACCGAAACTCCACTCTATACAAGCATAGAAACATTTTACAGTTGTCCATTACCTGATCTGAGCGTGTGGTGTCCTGGCTCCTTAGCCCCATGCGCCTTGGCGTGGTGGCGGGGGTGGAGGTGTTGGTGGGAGTTGGGGAAGTGACAGACTGGTCCCCCGGGCCCTCCTGAGCAACTGCTGCCCCCAACAATTGGCCCGGTGTAGGGGTAGGGGTTGGGGTTGGGCTGGGGCTGCTGTAAAACGTCTCATCCTCGGTCACTGTTCCCTCCATCTGGTGGAAGTTCCACAAGCCCACTTTGCGCATGCAGAAGGAGCAGGTGAGGATGGGCAGACTCATGGCTTTCAGAGCTGGGCTGGGGAGGTTAAGAGATAGGTGGGTGGTCAAAAACACTGGGTTTTGTGTGCGAGTTCTCAAGGCCTCACATGAATCTAAAGAGGAAAAGGTCACTACTGCCAAAATGTACTCACCTAGCGGTCCATCCACAGAGAGAAACGATACAGGCAGCCACCTGGATCGCCAGGGCATCAGCCGAGTGAGCCACACCCCGCTTCTTTTGCTCTCCCTCAATAAGCTGCAGTAGAATGCTGATCACATCCTCGGTCAAAGCCTGCAAGAAAACATACCACATTTAAAACATGGCCAATGCAGGTAGTTAAAGGGGATAAACCACACTTGAATACAAACAGGGTAGTGTTTCAAATGTGTGTTGTGATTAAATGTTGCGGTCTGGACTTCAACTAGTTTTTGATTTAAAAAAGGTTTGATCATTGAAGAACTCGTCAGGGATTTGCTTTCTTAACGGATTCTTTTTCACAGTGTAGGATAGACACAGGAGTCACTCATAACACTAATTATTGGTCAGCCATGTGTTCGAATCTCTGTTGTTTTTTAATTTTGAAAGATATCCTCCATTTTTATCAATAAAAGCTTAATAGGCATGGTCAGCAAGCTTTGCTCACCATTGATTTTAGGTGCTCTGGTTTCATGGCCGGCAGCTGCTGCTCCAGGAGACAGGCACTCTGGAAGCGGGCCAAGAAGGAACTAAGCAACGCTGTAGGCTCCGACGCCGGGACCAGCCAGAACCGCTCTGAAACGACAGGAAACCTAAACATGCAGCGGGCCAACCACCTTCAAAGACACAGCAAATGTAAAACCACACAGCTCAACAAAAAGAAAATCAAAACCTTTTTGTTTTAATTAATTGACAACATAAATCGCTAGTCTCCTTGAGCAATACTCTTTTAGGTGTGGCTCCTACCGGGGCTTGGGAAGTCGGGCCATGGGCAGAACTTTTCATGCTGTGACTGCAACTGTCTGGAGATCTCTCCAATGCGGGATTCATCTTAGATTGGAAAAAGAAAAGATAAGACATAAGTGCATCTCAAACACTTGAAGCCCTAAGCTCTAAATAGGCTATATTAGTCATGTTTAGTCATAGTGTTTTACTCACATTTTTCCAAATCCAAAGTCGGTGATAGAGATGCACATAGAAAGGCCTGGCAGCTGGAGCATTTAAGCATATCACAGCCTACGTTGATCCAGCCATATTGTGCACACTTTAGAGGGGAGAGGACTCGTGGTTTGCCTGCCCATCGCAAACAGTACACAAGCTAAGGAAACCTTTTATTTTGTTTGCACAACATATGAGAAACATTATGATGATTCGGTTGAGTGAATCATATTAAATGGTAATGCTGAGAAACCATTTGGAGAGGTCCTCTTTGCACATTGCTTATTCTCTGAAAATCAGCCAAAGAAAACATGCCAATTAAAAGGATATGGAGAAGGACTCCACTCGGGAGAGAAAGGCTGCCTCATTGGTTGCCACACAAGTGGCTGGAGTAGTGCTGGGTTCCACAAATGTCAAGCTCCCTTGTATGCTGAAATTGATATAAACACAGCAAACGTCTCAAATCTACATTCAATCCTTAATACTTATTCTTTACAGCATTCCTCAATACATGGTTGATTAGCTAGTGCTTTTTAAAGTTGTATGTGTTTTCTTATTTATCAATAAAAAGGATCTGACTCATGCATATGTAATGATTTTGAACTCGGAGCCTTCTGAATACATTCCTCCAAACGCATTATTGATCTGTATTAGTCATCATCCGATCTGCATTTGTATTCTAAACGTCGATTAAAGAGAAATACATATTATACAATATAATAATAAATCACACGAGTAAATGTGCATTCATTTCAAGTTTATAATTTTTGTTCTCTGCATGTGCCCCGAACTGACAGCATAACGAACACAACTCGTCCTAAACGAATACACTATTGCTAACGTTGATTAACAACGAGGCAGACCACACTAGAACAGGGGCATACAGCCTCCATGCATCTCTGAAAATGCCATCTTCACTTGCACTGATGCGGGCTGCTTGTTTAGCAGTAGGCAGGCTAACTAGCTAACACCAACTTCTGCGTCCTATCCTTTCAGATATCGCATTAGATTTGCTACCTATTGATAGATGTCTGGTCCGTGGAAGAAACGCCTTCAGTGAGAAGCTCTCGCACTTTCTCCGGAGAAGTAAATGAAGACTTTTCTTGGTTTGAGTTTCCAAGTCGAACCCCACGACTGCTGAGTGTCGCCATGATCCGTGCTAACTTCTAACTCTTCCCCGGGAAAAGTGAGCTGTGAACTGTTGTCTCGGGTTCCCCCTTCGACTCAACGTGTCCAGCAGACGGGAACACGATGTCCCAACCTCATTAATACATTCAGAAAGTCTATGTCAATAACACGCGAAAATATTTTAAATATACCGACTGAACAAAAACAATGTATGTGTTATATACGAATTTGCTTGCCACCGTTGTTAATGAATGGACTTGAATATAAAAATAATGTTATGAAACAAAAAATTAAGCCAAGTCCAGCCATAATATTGTTAAAAGCTGGTTTGTGTTATGTTTTGACTCTCTGGTCTTACTTATAACTCATGTGTTACTCAAATAATTTATAGAAACCCTTCAATCGGTTATCTCGACATAGTTTGCTGTGCTCCAGTTATTTATGGTCTCCTACTCTCCTGGGCTCATTCCTACGTAAGCGTCATGCGTTCACTTGAGAAAATCATTTCTGCCCCAGGACTTTGGGGTCATTCACCCCGTTCTGATCTGCTTGACATGTGGCGTTTTTCCAGGTTCTGATATGGCATGCTTCACGGATATATAAGATTATGCATCTGATTTTGAGCTATCTCGTTGATTAAGAAAAACTGAACAGAATATTTTTATTTTTCCCCCAGAATTCTGAAATAATAAACTCGTTATTTAGAAAAAATTTATGAATTCCATCCAATTTTTTTTTATTATGTCGTTAATTACAGAAAAACAAGAGCGGATTTATTTTCCCAAGATCATATACGATCTATGATGTATGATGCAGCCAGGTTATGCTGCATGATGTTCAAAAATGAATTGTTGTGGATTGAATCACATGTGACACAGTACACACACTGCACGCGCGTTGACACACCCCCTTACACACACACACACACACACACGCGCGCGCGCGCACATGCGCAGGCTCAGTTTCTGACGAGGTATAGAACGTAGTAACACGGCCTCTTATTGGACGATTCTGACGGCAGGGTGAAACCGTCCATGGCTTGACGACCGGGGATGTATCATGACTTATCATGTGTTACCAGCACTTTAAAGAGTTTTGACTGCATTTTTTAGGCTTTTCCCTGGACTGGATTGTAACGGGGAGACCATGTCGGACGCAGAAGGAGCTCGAAGTCCGGAGCAGCTGAATAAATTCGAGAAAGTGTCCGGGAGGCCGCTGTGTCTGTCGCTAGCAGGTCTGTACCGACACTAGCACGATGTGCTAGCGGCTAACGTTACCACAGCACTTGCAGCAAACAAATGACATGTTATGAACATCATTTTGAGACATATGCGCTCTCCGATTCACATATGGGTGACACTCACACTATGAATGTTTACAATTTCTTGTTTTATCACTTGCGTTTACGAATGACTTAAATCAACATACCCTTTCGATATTTACACTCCGATCGTCTGTTATGATCCTTACCTTGAGTCTGGCTAATGAAGATAAAATAGGAAATGTCATACATATTTATGATAAATTTAAATTGCGCTGCTCCTCTCAGCTTCATCCATTGATCACTGGATGAAGCAGATGCGTTGAGAATTGACCGAATGGTCTCTGGATCGACTCATTCACAGTGGATATTTTATAATAACTTATTATTTAAATCGAAAGTATGCAGGCGTGTTGTCACTAGTTCAGGGCTGTTTACGTCTGCGATTGACAAGCGTATTAAGCTGTGTGACATTTGGTAGACAAATTAGCAGTTAACAGCAGTTTAAAGTAAGGTATCCACAACGTCCTTAATTAATAACTGAGGTCATAACAGCATCTTTGAGTGTAAAGAAGATAATAAGGAAGACTACTTTTCAAAAGTGGCTATTTCTTTTTTTTAGGAATACCTTTAGTTAATGGTTCTGACAGGTCAGTGCTTTAATAGTATCTAACCTAGCATAGCGAAAACAACTTTGAAGTTCTCTTATCCAGTCCAAGTTATATACTCCAACGTGAGTGGAAGTATAAGGAAACTCCACAGTGACTTGCTGACTTCTGACTCATTCAAACTATACATACTACTGTCGGCCCCTTATCTCTTGCTGACGACAGTCATCACCCATGCGTAGAGCGTACCATCGCTCTATTTACTCGGTTGTCCCCTCTCCTACTGACCTTCCATATCGCCCTCCAGGCCAGCGCACGCCGCCCGCCCGGAGCGGCCACCGCTGCGTGGCCGACAACACCAACCTGTACGTGTTCGGCGGCTACAACCCGGACTACGAGGAGTCGGGCGGCCCGGAGAACGAGGACTACCCGCTGTTCCGGGAGCTGTGGCGGTACCACTTCGCCACGGGGTCCTGGCAGCAAATCCGCACGGAGGGTTACATGCCCACAGAGCTGGCCTCCATGTCCGGTGAGTCGCCCGACTGCGAGGCCGTCGGGGGGTACAGCAGCAGCGGCGGCGGCGGCCCTGTGACGTGTTGTTTGGAAGGTGTTAACGTTTCTGCCGGTGGATGTGAGGGCTGGGGAGGACTCCTTACACCAGAGCTGCCCTGACGATGATGCCTCGCCATCAGCAGCGCATCAGCCTTTCTGTCATATGTGCTCCACAGGGAGTGACGTGAACCTCTGACCGTTGAGATATCCTTTATGGAATATAAATGCACGATAAGGCTTATCTCAACTCCTGTAAGGCTGCACTTCTTTTTCTATCTTCATCTGTACCTTGAATTGACTTCCTCTGGATATAGTTAAGTGCTTTGGATCAATGCCATATATCTCTTAAGGAGGATAGTAACGTGTGTATTTTGTTGTCATGTCACCTCAGCTGTTTTGCACGGCAACAACCTGCTGGTTTTCGGCGGCACGGGCATCCCGTTTGGGGAAAACAACGGGAACGACGTGCACGTCTGCAATGTCAAGTATAAGCGCTGGTCCCTGCTCAACTGCCGGGGCAAGAAGCCCAACAGAATCTACGGACAGGTACGGTACCCGCCAAATCGAATATAAGCATCAATGGTTTGTGGGCACTGTGTATGCTGACATGCTATAGTGATTATTGACATGAAATCAAATCCAAGGCATTGCACAAAAAGGGAAACCTATTTCCTAACACGTGTACAAAGTGGTACTCTCCTATGTGACCAAACAGCCAAGCATGACCGTATCAAAAATCAAATGAAAAAGGCTTCAGTTTGTTTTGCCAGGGCACTTTCAATTTCATTTCATTAGGAGTGACATTTAATTCGGGCCATTATTGAATCAATTTGTGTTCTCCCTGCAGGCGATGGCCATTATAAACGGCCACCTGTACGTGTTCGGGGGGACGACGGGCTACATTTATAGCACAGACTTGCACAGGCTGGACCTGACCACCAGGGAGTGGACCCATCTGAAGCCCAATAACCCCCCCCACGACCTGCCTGAGGAGCGGTAGGTCCTCCTACCGAATCCCAGATAACGGTGCATTTATATTGAATGGAGAGAAAAAACAAGTCGCTGCTGAGCGACAAAGAGAGAGAGAGCGATGAACATTGAGCATCACTCCACTAGTTTGGCCTGTTCAACAGAGAGAAAGAATGCGAGAGGAAGAGAAACTGCCGGCAAATGTGGAATTTGTGATCGAATTTTCTTTTGTTGCATGTTTTGTGTTTCAGCTACAGGCATGAGATAGCACATGACGGACATAGGATATACATCCTAGGAGGCGGGACATCCTGGACCTCGTACCCTCTGGACAAGGTGCGTTGAACTCTGAGCTGGAGGTAAAGCTTTGCACAGTGAAAGCCCAGCCATAATGTCATTGAAAAAGGCGGGGGGGGGGTTTCCGATCAAAACCAAACAGCCGTATACGGTTTCTTTAACCGCAGGGTACTGTCTAATCGAACGGGTCAAACCCTGCCAAAACATTGCTGCCTATTGGCCAACAATACCACATGCATGATTGCATCTTGTCTCAATGCAACTGCTAAATACTCGATGCGAACACACACACACACACACACACACACACACACACACACACACACACACACACACACACACACACACACAC
>JAOSLM010000078.1:8062336-8072886 GCA_025629765.1 Eleginus gracilis | reverse complement strand
GCAGCAGCCCCCCGGCTCCTCCTCCGCCAGCCGGTGCTCCGGGTCGCCGTCCCCGTTGGACAGGCCCCCGCCGCCGCCGCCGCCGCCGCCGCCACAGCTGGGGGCGCACTCGCCAGACCGGCTGACGAGGAAGGCGCCGCCCTCCACCTGCTCGGCCTCGGCATGGGCCTTCAGGAAGGCGTCCAGCTCCTCGTCCGTGACCAGGAGCTCCGCCTGGTCGCTCTCGGGCAGGAACTCGAAGCCGAACTCGGGGGAGTCGCCCAAGCCTTCGTCAGCCATGGCGAGGGCGGGGAGGGTGTCGGAGGAGGATCCCAGACACTGGGGCCGGGGAGTGAGAGAGACGCCGCGCCCCGTGACCTCTGGGTCCACTGGCTCGTCGGGGCGGAACATGTCCGTGCCGCTCTCGGAGGGGGAAATGGACTCCGCCTCCTCCGTGCTGTCGGATACCCCCGACGCGGCGTCCCCCATCGACTCGGCTTCTACGGAGTCTTTCGCCGTGGCGGTCGAGTTCACCAGAGCCCTGCACATGGACACGGCCATGGGCAGGCAGGACAACCTCGCTGGGACACTGTCCGAGGTGTCCGGTGCGGAGGGGGCCTCTGCTTCACTGCTGCCCTGCTGCTGGCCCGCCTCTGCTGGCTCCTCTGGTGGCTCTTCTGTGACTGTGTCGTTGTCTTTGTTGTAGTTGTTGTTGTTGTTTTGGAGAGTGTTATCGGGCGGGGCGCTTGCGGGTCCACGGTAGCCCAAAGAGTTGCCCACTTGTTGGACCGCATGAGACAAACCCCCCGCCTCCTCGCGTTCATCCTCATCCTCACGGAGCTCCGATGCATTGGACACGGCGTCGTCGGCGGGCTCGCAGCTCCCGTCGACTGCGGCCGGAAGGATGACGTCCAGAAGACTGAGGGAGGCAGAGTATCCCTCTGCTATCTGACCCAGCGACTCCACATTCCCGCCTGACGCCCGCTGCAGCTCCGCATCCACAGCGCCCACACCTCGATTGGCCCATGCCCCCTCCCATATATGGGGGATCAGCGGGCTGGCAAAATCCACCAGCAGGGCCTCCTCTTCTTCTTCTTCTTCCTCTTCTTGTTCTTCTTGTTCTTCCTCCTCCTCCTCCTCCTTCTCCATCCGTCTCTCCGCCAGGTCCAGCTCCCTGAACGTGTCATGGCTGCCGGCTCGGTCCAGTATGGCAGAGCTTGTGTCGCTGACGAGGTCGCACTGGGGCTTCAGGGTGCGGTCTGGACACGGAGGAGTGGAACCTTTGGCTGGCCGGCGGTCCACAGAGGAGAGGAGGTCCACGCCGGTGAGGGGCTGTCCCCTGGGTTTGTCAACCCCAGAGTGTGGCTGCTTCTGGAGGTGCTGGTGGCTGGCCGGGTGGTCGGTGCAGCCGGGGGCCGAGCCATAGTGGAGAGAGTTGAGGTCAGGCAGGCTAGGTGGCCCTGTGGTGGAACCATCCAGAGGTAAACACTGAGGGCCCGGCGAAGGGACGGCATGCGCAGAGGACTTCAGGTACACGGTTCTGCAGTCGTGCTCTTCTGAAAAGGTGGACAAGAAAAATACAGTAAGCGAGGAAGAACAGTTTCATTATAAAAGGTTCCACTTCAGTCGACACCTTAAACAGAAAATCCTCAGCCTATTTATGAATGAGTTTTATACGAGGCATACACTGGTTGTTAAAAAGACTTAAACATGATCAAATACGGCAGGTACAGTGTTTGTTGTTGTTGTTTACCTGTATTGAGCTCGAAGTCATCAAGCAGCTTGTCGAGGTCACACACGGCAGCCTTGAAGAAGCTATCCATGCTGTGTGACGGGTAGGACGTTTCACCGCACCGCTACATCCTTCAACCACACACAACACAACAACATATCATTTGGACATTTTTGTTTATGGCTACTAATAATCAATATTGCAACAGCATAGCCCACAATTCGGTTTTGTGGATATTCAAAAACAACGAGGTAAAATATTTATTTGATTCAATATAGGGACAATATTTCTGATAGCAGAAATAATAAAAATGCTGTATTTAGATTTTGCTGCAGGCAAATTCACTATTAGTGAAATTATTCAGACTTATTACCAGGAATGTATCAAATACTGTAAATCATATGTTAATTAGCACCTTATTAAGAAGTGCAAATAGACAGTAAAAACTGATACTTTTGAAGTACCAAGGAAGGTTACAGCTTATGCCTAACCTGTGGTTCAACGACCACTGGAATCTCAATACCGATCATGAAATAGTTAATATCCTATTCCTACATAGTGTACGTTTAGTCGTTTAAATGCAAAACGTTTTGATTTTTCGATTGCAGTGGGGTTAGGACATATTTATGTCTGTTTCTGCCGATGTCCAACATTAGAAATACCTGCATGTCCTTGATTTTTCATTACTAACCTACTTTTAGTATCCTTGATATTAGCTTAATAAAACATTAAGTATAACGTGTGGATATATTTAAATAATCCCACAACTAAACGTCCTACAATTCTGTTACAACAATCACTGTCCAAGAAGCTCGTAAAGAGGCTAATTAAATGTTATTATTCAGTAAAGAGCCTTTACACTGTGTATGGCCGATTCAAAGTATGCCAACACATTAGGCCTAACGGCACCTCACGTACAACAGACCAGTTACAGACCAGGGCATGTATGTGAATGAAGCATCATTGGTACTGTACTTTATAATGTAGTACGTGAAGTTAATGCTCCCTTGTTTTTATTTCCCTGTATCTGATATGAGATAAGACAGATTGCATGCTCAACATAGCCCTTAAACCTAGCCACAAAGACATCAGATCACTTTAAAACCAGAATAACGTTGGACGAATGCGATGCAAACATACCGGCTGTTTAGATGGTCAACAGGGTCAAACACCAGCCCGAAACGCATTTTAAATTAAAAACACACAAGCAACTTCCTGAATAAACTAACCAGCTTAAGCAGAGCTACAGGTTAACAAACATTGATCAGAACAGACTTCTGCATCCAAATTTTGAGTGACAACTGAAGCATCGGTCGTCACGACAAGCCGATCGACTTACAGTCAGCTTTAGTCCTCAACACTTTAGTTGGGTGAAAGTCGTTCAAGTTTATCTGTCGGTTTTGATTTAACCTCACGCTAACGTAGATGTTAGTAGCACAGCTAGCAGCTAACGTAGCTGATAGTAGCATAGCTAGACGATAACCTAGCCGTCGGTAGCTCAGCTGGCCGCTAACGTATCTGTTGGGAGCCTGGCTAGGAGCTAACGTTAGGTTGTGATGTTTACCAGAAAGGTTTCATTCCGTCTCTCTCGCCTCGTCCTCCGTGGTTGTACACATATTTTGAATTCAACCAAAAAACAGAAGCCATTCTTGACGATTAAACGGCGTTATCTGTTCAAGTATACAGCACTAGAACGGTTTGTTTAATTAAAGGTATGTAGTTGAAGTTAGGCGTTCAGTCGGCCATCTTGAATGGACTGGGAGGTCAAAGGAAACGAAACGAATGGGACGAATAATAAAATGTTTGGTACCATTTGTCTCACTGTTAACGTTTCCACAGAGAACAAAACACCAACATTTCGATATTCTAGTCCACCAGACAAGAGGGACATGACATGTGACTCCCACAATAGCCACACAATCTTGTCCAAACTCGCTACATGTCACATTTGTGTGATATCCGCCAAAATGCAAAGCATCTTTACAAATGCAAAAAACCCTAACGAGCTGGGTCATCTCTCTTACGCTTTACTAGTCAAATATAAAAATATATATCATGTTCTATCCTATTATTAACATATTACACATCACACACCTATATTATCCTATTAGATTATATAGACCAATAAGTGTGTACAATTTGATTTGAAGATGAGTGCCAGGGAATTTCAAGTAGCATTTCGGGTTATCTCGGGTAGTCATACAAGGGTTTGTTGTTAACAAGGTTGTCACACAATCCTGGAGGGCACCGCCTAGATGGCGCTGTTTCAACAGTTTACTATCAGCTTGGTCTTAAACGTTCAGTTAAAGAAGTAGGTCAGTCAGTTGTCCTTAACAAAAATCCACCTCCCTGACCTGAAGATTAAACTTTGTGTGGTTTAAGTGTAATGGCAGTTAACAGGTAATGAATTTGACAGTTATTACAATTTGACTATGACCTGCTGAGAAAGGTGAAAATGAAAGGGTCACCAATATATAAGTAATTGTACTGAAATCACTATATTTTATCAGCCGTCCACCTACAAAATATTTGAATATTGAATAGTGCATTATTTTGTGTGACACCAACATGACAGTTTGCAGTTCATTCCGCAAGAAAAATAATTATGATGTAGGTCATTCGTGATCGCAATTGGGCCATCTGGTGCCAAAAATCTGCCACAGCAGCTTGAAAAGCGGCGTAGGCTTACTTAATAAAGTAATATGATTTATTTGTATTGGCCCGTGTATTGTAACATGCAATTATTGTTCCTTGTTAACACATTAATATATAAGTAAGTCAGAATCATTATAGCCATAATGATTAGATTATTATATAATCATCATATTTTTCTTTATCCATCTTTGTTTCGACCGTTGCATGGTTATTTTTTTATAAATGGCATATATTTGACTTAAACATATAGCCTAGTCGACGGTGCATTTCACAGTAATGGTGATAGTTATGCTCTGAATGTAGCACTATCCCATTCTACACTACTTTTTTTGTTTTTTTATGGCTTTAATTAAATTATACTAGTCGGGGACGGTCACGAGCGGATATGAAAAAATAAATAAACTCAAATTGGTATTTTATACTGAGATTTCAACCATTAATGTATAATAAAGAGTTTTACTCACAATTATTGCACATGCGCACTTAGTGCATTTAACATGGCTTCAAAGCCCCTGGCGACACGCTGCTCCTACTGACCCTCCTCGTCTGATGATCCGCTAGTGACCCGGTCCGTCCAAGTACCCGACGATCTGCTGGCAGGCAACACTTTCGCTATGGCGGCGAGCAAGAGGCTACAAAGGGTAAAGCGAAAGCGGGCGTTATTCACCGATTTTAAATTACGATTCTTTCCTTTATGTGAACGTATACTTTGACATGATTTGTTTGGGAACAAAAGTACGCATGTGAAAGAGGAAATAGACGGATCGTTTTGGGGTTATTAGTCGTCGGCTGTAGTTAGCTAGCGTCGACTATTTCCTTAGCTTAGCTTAGCTAGAAGCTAATTGGTAACAGGCTAACCCATGGAAGGCTAACCGACTGAGGCTTAATATAGTGCCGTTAAGTATTGGCCAAGTATACAGTAACACTGCACTTTGTGATAAGAGGGGAATTTGTTTCGTAATTTATTCGATGTAATGGTTGTAGGTTGACTTCGTCGGCTCTTTTACCAACGTTAGCGGTCCTACATGTTGATACGTTTATATTGGGAGGCTGAAGTGGTTTACATCGTGCCCGTCGAATTGAAATGTTTAGTCAAATGTATTCGGAGATAAGTAGAGTGTATATAAATATATACTGATGTATTAATAGTATATCACGGAAATGCCAAATGTTTGTTGCGAAATTTCAGCAGCAGATCCTATAACTTCGAAGTTGCGGGATGTGTAGCGAAGCCCAGGATTTAGCACGCAGTAGCGATGTGAAGGGGTGGGTTGTGTTGCAACCGAGGACATCATGTACAATATAACGACTCATCTTATGTGTTTTAATCCAGGAACTTGAGGAAATACTCAACTCTGATGCCAAAAACGCCCAGAACGTTCAAGTGGATGACACGAATATTTTGAACTGGCAATGGCTCATCGTCCCTGTAAGCGTTTATATATCCTTTTAAGGGTATATTTTATTTACCTTTATCGGGTTAATTTGTTCATGTTAATGATGTAAGATTCTGTCAATTTGTTATAAACTGTAAATTTGTTTAGTCAACCGTTTCTTACGATTCTAATCGCAAATGGGTCAGTCCGATCTAATCAAAACGTTAACTCCTACCGTTTCCCCCCACCAAGGAAAACCCTCCGTACGACAAGGGCGCTTTTCGTATCGACATCCTCTTCCCTGTGGAGTATCCGTTCAAGCCGCCGAAGATTACGTTCAAGACCAAGATCTACCACCCCAACATCGACGAAAAGGGCCAAGTGTGCCTTCCCATCATCACCTCAGAGAACTGGAAACCGGCCACTAAGACCCACCAAGGTATCTTTTTTTTTTAATCTTTTTTAATTCTCATTAAAGTAGAACTCATAATTGTCCACATTTCTTTGAAGGAAGATTTGTGTGGTTAAATATGATCTTAGTAGGTAGGTTTTTATTTTTTCTGTAGTCAGTAATGAGTAGCAATGGTTAATATAATTATTGGGCTTGTACTTTGTGATGTCAGATTGTATTCCTATGAGAACATAGGAATGTTCTTGGTGGTAATTCATTGTAAACTAATTTGTCATTATGGGGTGACCTTGTTTGAAACTGCCAGTGTTTTCTCATCTTAAGTATAAAAAAAAATTAATCAGCTTAGGTTAGTCTATATTTACCCTTTTTCCTTTTTCTTTGGACAACAAAAATGCATGTATTGCCAACCAAAATTCCCATTCTGATATACAAGCCCTACAACTTTTACTACAGATTCCCGTGCTCACCTAACCTGATCTGCAGTGTTTTTCCATTCAACTTCTATGCAGTGATTCATATGGTTGCCTAGTTGGTATCAAACTGTAATAGTCTCTACAAATGTGTGGTGTTTATCATGCATCGTTTTCCTGTTCTGTTTGAAGGAGTTTCATTTTTTTGTGTGGGAGGTAAGGCAGCAGGCTGGCTTCCCTGTTGTGCTAGTGTCTGACTCCTGCCGTAGGTGTTAAATATTCCTTGGCAACGGAGAGAAAATACGATTTAGATTTTTTCCCGATGTTATCAAAAGTAATGACCATCTACCTCAGCCCAATATCATTTCTTCTTTTGGGTTAAATCGTTTTTGCCATTGCTCCCCCAGTGATCCAGTCCCTCACAGACCTGGTGAACAACCCCCAGCCGGAGCACCCCCTACGAGCTGACCTGGCGGAGGAATACGTGAAGGACCGGAAGAAGTTCCTGAAGAACGCGGATGAGTTCACGAGGAAACACGGGGAGAAGCGGCCGATATACTAGGGGCGCAGGGACTCTTCCCCGACAGTCTTTATTCAGTCTCATTCTGAAAGACTATAAAAAACACAAAAAAAACAAAGAGCTTTGTTATGTCTCTGGGTGGCCGTAGATGCCAAGAACGGATATCCTGTCCTTGCAGAAGTTCATTGTTGTAACGTTTGGGGAAATGATGTTTCGGTTTCATTTTGCCATAAAAGCAGGACTTTATGGTGTTTCACGAGAGCCCTTTGTTTAGCCGTCGGCGTGTGGTTATTTGTAACATTCAACAGTGTTTTTAGTGTGGGCTTTTGTAACCGATATGTACAGAACTACGGATAATCTTTTTTCTGGAGTGGGCTTAATTTAATAGTGTTCCTCATCGGTTTTTCTACTGATGTCTATTTTGGTTTTGTTGCACTTTACCTGGTAAAAAAAAATGACATTAAATTACATTTAAATAAATACATTTGAATCTTTAGGTTTGTTACTGAGAATAACTTTTTTTTAATGTAAAATAAATTGACAAAAATGATTTTCATTAATGAACGTATTCCTCGACTCATTTCGGGAATCAAAACTATTTTCAAAAGTAAATATTTGACACTATCATAAAGATTTGTGTTTGTTTTTAAATTAAAGTTGAACGTACTACTAAATTAATCAATGAGCAGTGCAGAAGCAAAAAAACAACCCAAAACATTGAAATATTTATTGAGGTAATCTATACAGTAACAAGCATAATTTGAGGTAGAAGCATCCAACTAACCACACATTATATCTTTGAAACGGTTTCTGATTTGCTGTATAGGGCAGATAAAGAAATTACTATATGGAAGGAGATGTGAAACTTGGGAAGGCCTTTTTGCTACAGAGACTACTGCTAGCATGACGGGACTTGAAATGCTCAAGTAACTTGAGCACCAAGGGTCATTGAGTGCCAATTCAATACTTCTTAACGGGGAAAGGAACTTTAATATCCTGGCCCTTTTCTAGTTTCTTTTCGCAGTCAATCAGGTAGTTGACACCATCCACCAGCTGCTGTACAAGCTCAACCTGTGCACACACAAACCAAAGATTTAAGTTAGTGGTATGAAACATTCACAATATAGGCCTACAGTGACAGGACAACGTTAAAGGTGCTGTAGATATAAACATTTTGCTAATAAGTAATTTGTAAGAAAAGCCATTGCCATCTGTCGGCTACTAGAGAGGATGATTATAGCCAGCTCCCGGTTAATTTATGACCAATTACGGCTTCTCTTCACTGATTTGTTGGGGGGATCTTGCCTGTCAATCACAGGCAAGTGAATACAAAACGTATCAATGGTGGTGAAACCTAGGGAAAGAGGGATGGGACTTTTTTGGGGGGTTTAGTTTCAAAATCTGGCGCTCTAAAATATTACTTGAAATGTTGAATTTCAAATAACTTAAATGAAAAAGGAATGTGCATGCATTTCCACTTTGTAAAGACAATAATCTCACCATAATATTGTTATAAAGTAACATAACAGTATAGTGATGCCCTTAAAAGAGAGTCCCCATGTACCTCAGATTTGCCCAGACGGTCGTTGTTAGAGATGTCGAAGGTGTCTCCGGTAGCGGCCGTGTCAACGCCGCCTGTGCCTCTCTTCTGCAGCCGCAAGTTGTCCAGGATCTTAGAGAAGCGCGAGTCCTGAGGTGCGAGAATCAGCGTAACGTCACACAACTGAACATGCAACAATTTAAAGGTTCCAACTTAACAGTGAACAAATAGGCCATTTAAATATTTGGCACTTTTTAAACACAAGGTTTACAAAGTGCTATACACAAAAATAAAAAATGATAGTGAATACCGTGAACAATATACACATTACATTACAATATTACACAGTTGGCCGGAAACACCAGCATCAATTAAAAGCCAGTGTATGAAATGGAGCTACCCTTGCTAAGACGTTTATATACTTCTGGATGGCAGTCTGCCTCTAAACACACTGTGTTTTCCTGGGTAGGCTAGTGCTTTGGCCTACCTTGCTCAGGTTGGCCAGACGGACGTGGACCCCCGCCCGCAGGCCGGTGCCCAGGTTGGAGGGGCAGGTCAGGATGTAGCCTAGGCGCTCGTTCCACATGAACTCCCAGCCTCTCTCGTGGATCAGCTGCTCTACCTGGGGAACCGAGCGAGGGCCTTTTATTCATCAACACTACTAGCTACTAGTCAGCTTGTTAGTTATCTAGTACATTTTTATATAAACCGGCATATGAAACAATGCATTTGTATTTAAAAGTAGGTCACAGCCAAGGATAAATATTACTATCAAGAGCACTTTATAGTCATAACATTATTATATACTGTATGTTCAAACTGTTTCAGCAGCACAGTTGTGTTTATGAGTGAGTGAGTATTATGGTCTGCTGTACCTGCTTCAGCCCAGTGCAGAATCTCTCAAACACCCGCTTCATGTTGCCTCCCTTCTCCATGGAGATCACCCTGGTGTGGTCCTCCTCATTCACCCAGATCAGGAAGTTCTTCTCGTGGTTGTGCCTGAGAAGCGATCGAATCACAACACAACCTCATGTTACTGAAGTGTGCTGTAATGCAGCGGTGACACTGCAGTCCGAAGTGTCTAGATGAATCCAGAGATATTTTTGGATCCAGTTTTCATGTGAGCAGTCTAAGTATAAACACATGCAAACAATTGCAATATGAGCTATTCATATCTGATTTGGCTCTTGTTCATAGGGGGTTATTCTAAACCGTCAACAGATATGACCATGCAGCTGTAATGTCAACAAAGTCTGCTCAGATTGGAGACAAAGATTTGGAACATAGCCTCTGTGAAGCACCCAGGAACCAAAAACAAAAAGAGAACTTGTTTTTTTTGGAATACGTCTTAACATATAAAGGAAATTATTTCCCTCATGATTTAAACAACACTTAATAAGGGTTATGTCTCTGAAACTCTACACAACATCGAAAGTAAAATCATAGAGTTGAGATAATGGTTCAAAAGTAACTATGGCAACACATAGAGATTAGTCATTCAAGGTAACTATGGCAACGCAGAGGTTAGTGGTAAAAGGTAAACGTAAGTTTACCTATAAGTTAGTGGTTAGAGGTTGCTATGGTGACAAAGAAAAGTTTAGCGCTAAGAGGTAATTATTGGGACACAGAGAGTGGTTAGAGGTTAGAGATAACAATGGTGAAACAAAGAGGTTTGTGGCTGGAGATAACCATAGCAACACAGCACACCTAAGAGGGAGATCCTACAGAACCTACCAGATACCCCTGGCGTCTGGCCAGTCTCGTGCCATAAAGGCACACGTCAACAGGGGAGAGACAGGCTTGTCAAACAGGAAGTGGTCCTACAGGGGGGGGGGGGGGGTGGGGGGACAAGGTGCATTTAAAGGGGGTGGTAAGTATAAATTAATGTTTTGGGGAAAAAATTAGTAGGTGGGGGTGGTTTAAAAT
>JAOSLM010000078.1:7725003-7737714 GCA_025629765.1 Eleginus gracilis | reverse complement strand
TCTTCTTCTTCTTCTTCTTCTTCCTCCGTCTCTACAGGTTTAGCTTCTTCTCGCGCGACAAGCAGCGCCGTGGCGGCCATTTTGACGGCGATGGCGGCGTCACCGTCGGGGTCGGGCCTTGGGGTGGGCCAGGAGACGCATACACGGAGCAGGCCCAGGAGGCTCTGCAGCACATATAGTCCCGCCTGAAGACCCCCACGGGCCTTATTCACCTTTAGCAGCCCACTGCGCTCTAACCGCTAGCATTGTGCGTTCAGTTCCCCCCCAAAGAAGGCTTCATGAGAAAGCTCCCCCTAAAACAAAAAGGACTTCCTGTCATCACTAAAAGGCATTGCTGTGTTCTGCTTGCGACTAGATGATAGATGGAATTGCTGGATGGTTGGACGGATGGATGACATACAGATCAGCGAAGAAGGAGCTTATCCAACGAGGGTCATTTTGAAAATGTGATCAAACGTGTGGAACTGAGAGAATTAATGTAAGAAGACATGTACGCACATGTAAGATTCCTTAAATCTGAAGGAGGGAGTTGAGACTTTAAAACAGATGAGTTTGTGAGCTCAGCACTAAATTGGGGGAAACAAGCATGTTGTGGAACCCAGAACTTTTTTGTCTCAACATTTACCGGTCGAGAATAATTCCATCATTAGCTATGATTGTGATAGTCATAGTAATTTGCGATGCTACACTGTGCCATTACAAAGCCACGGGCATGTGCTGTTGCTCAGATTATTTAAAGCAATAGTTTTAATGATCTCCCATTTATATTATTCCCACAAAACTGGATATTACAATATTCTGTCCGATGACTGGAACACATTTTCTTTTATAACAGCAATTAGTAATTTTGTACAAAAATAAAAAGGTTTACATTATCATGTCAATGAAGACTTAACACTATTTAAAACTGAATAATATTTAGAACAGACAAAATTATTCCATGTACATTTCTTCCCACCCTGACAATTAATGAAGTGAATTGTTTTTTATTTTTACATCAACACTTATAAGCATATTTTTTAATGTTATTTCACATTAACATTTTCATATGACAGAGGACTATGGTTTCCTATATATTTATTTTAAAGTGGGTTTTTAGGGTCAGTTTAGGCAACTCCATCCTCACCAGCAATTTAGCAGGCTGTTGGCATATTGAAAGAATCAGCCAAGCCGGTACATTTCGAACATTTTGAAATTTTCATCTTATTTACTATAGAACCGGAACTAGGGAAACCACTATGGGAATTGTTTTTGAATGCATACTGAAGCTATATGGAAATTTGAGAAAATCTCCTGATGGTTAGTTAGGCTGCCCAGTTGAATGTGTATATGCAATAAAATATGAATATTTAATTGTGTCATTGAGTCATTGTGAATATGCGATAATGTTGACGATTCTGAGCTCCCAAATTTGTTAAGTGAATCAGTTATGTATGTTAAATCAGTGATTAAGGGTTCAAATGTTCCATACTTCATTGTTTAATTCATAAACGTACATATTTTCATCTTGCAATATTTTTAAAGGGCAACAGAAATGTTTATACTATTTCGGCTGTCACCTCATCCACGTGAATTAGACATACATCTTGTGTTTGGCATAAAACATGTTTATTTAGATTCATTTTAACACTACAACAGCCAACATTTGACCCCCCCCCCCTCCTGTAACAGAGTTCCACTTCAGTTTTATTGCATATTATACACAAGTTAAAAGGATTTAAATGGTAACAGTGTGTTTTAAGATGAGAGAAAATATATTATGTGTGTAAAAAAAAAAAAAGTTAGTTATGTAGGGAAAGTAGAGAAGTAGTTACATTTTTTGTTCTAAAAAAATAATTAAGTCACAAAGTATATATCGTGTAATACCAGTATTCCTGGAGTCTTTTAACATGAAATGGCTTGGATTTGACATTTGAAAAATTTAAATGTTCCTGAAAACTCATGTTTGCCCCATGCAAACACTTCTGACATTTATAACAAAATAATATTAACCAAATTATTTTAACATCAAGTGAATCCAATAGATGAAATTAGGATTTTTAGGGGCTCCCCTAAAAATCGAAATAGTGTCCGATACGAAGCATTTGATAATGCTGTTTAAGATGGCATGGTCCTCTGACGTCAAACACACGATCTGCGTCCACCGTTGAGTGTACAGACGTGTACTGCTGGGAAGGTGAAATGTGTGCGTCTGCTACTTCAGTACCTACTCCCACCTCTGAGACGGATATGTGTCTATTATTTAAATATAAAACAACAAGAAAGGTTTCAATGCAAATTCAAAATAATGTACAGTTGGAAGTAGGACGAACAAACCGTTGGTTCGGTGGGCGTCGATATTGCTTGAGAATACAATTATGAGCGTGAGTGATACATTTAAATCATTAATACAAAATAAATCACCAACCGATCAAAGTAATGGAGTTTGTACCAAATAATACAATTAAGCCTTATCCAGTCGCAAACAAGATTGTATTTTTTTTTTATACAAACAAGCGAAGGAATAAAAGCCTTTACAGAGAGGGGATCTATAATCATTGTCATCATGATTAAGTGCATAATTTATGCCTAATTGATTTGAGTGATTTGATTTGAATAAATATAATTTTTTATCTTCTAAAAGTAATAATGACGTTCTGTCTTGTCCACCGGTTATACACTTTAGAAAGTGTATTAAGTAGTGAACATTTGACAGTGTTGTCGTATATATACGTACATATATTTAATATCTAAAAGAAAAACGGTTACACTGTACAGTTACTCAAAGTGACAGTCCCACTGGCTGAAAACAGACTGGAATTGCACTTTTCTTTCATTAAAAGCTTTATGGCTGAGTAAATAGAAACTTAAGTAAGAGAAAGGTGGATAGAAAATGCTAAACAAGAAGTACCTGGCTGTCTGCATGCTCTGGGATCACTGGATATAGAGTCGTAATACAAACTGTACAAAATAAAAGCGCGGCAAAAAAAACTAGCATCTATCATACAGAAAATAAAATACAAAGTGAAAGGTTGTAGAAAGCAGATGTACCTCATTAAACTTCAGCAAGTCTCCCACCCCCTCCCTCATAGACTATCACCAACCCCCAAACTCTTCACAAAAAGGTACTAATTATTCTCTACTAAGGCATTTGTATGGTCGCTAACGCAGAATACCAATGTTCGATTTCCCTTTTTAACGGATCACCTCCATGCGTTTCTCCTCGATCCCCTCCCCCCCCGCCGGTCAGTACTTGAGCCAGGGGTGGGCGGCGATGGACTCCTTGCTGCGGTCGCCGTAGTCGTAGAGCAGCTCCTCGCCCTCGTCGATGTCCCGCGACGCCACCAGGATGAGGTGGGGCACGCCGTTGATGTCGTGCAGTTTGGTCTGGCAGTTCCCCGTCTTGCTGTGGTTCAGCAGTCGGCCCATCCGCCCCGTCTCCTTAGTGGCGTCCACACTGAGGAGAAGGAGACCCTTATTACTAATATTATTATTATTATTAACCTAAATAGTGGTTAATAAAATACTAAAATATCTTTATTTGATGACGATGTTTCTATGTGAAGCACTTTGAATCTGTCTCGGGTATGAAAATTGCTGTGTAAATTAAGTTGCCTTGCCGTTATTATAAGTACATTTGGAGTGAAACTATACAAAACTCCAATAAATCAATATAATATTGATGGCAGGGAACTTCAGGAGCTTATTTTAGTCATGCGATTTATCACCTCTGAAACTGCCAACTTCAGTGTGTGGGGGAGCTCTCTTAAGTCGGTCTGTAAACACTGGAAAAGCCATCGGATATGAAATAATGCTCACGTCCCGATGATGACGACGCTCATGAAGGCAAATTGTTGCCGCTGACAGTACGTCATTTAAACCCAAAGAGGAGTGCCTTGCTAATTGAATTGTTGCGGAACCGTGTCCATTTGTGAAACTCACTGTGTGCAGTATCCCATCATTGTTTGGGGTTATAGCAGCGAGCCAAAAGTGCTCTTTTGGTAGAATGTAAGCTATAATTTGAGTGTAGCCATCCGTCCACTCCAGTGAAATGCGCTTTGAAATGATGCGTTCTGGTGGCCTGCGGCTCTGCCTCTGTACGAGACAATTATGATTTTAGACATCTCAGCATCTCTTCCCCTATTGGTTAAGGGATTCCATCTTCCCAGGCAGGGACAATCGCACACAAAGCGTTATCACATATCCACCAAGGGTTCTAAATGCAGATATAGAGACAAGGGGAGGTTTGTTGGGGTTGTTTTCGGCTCTCTCGTTCTTCTCAAACCTTAACTTCAGCCCCTTAAAGCTGGCAGAAAAATAGAAATACACCATTGTGGTGTTGAGCGTTACCAGTAGGTCTTGTCGAGGTACTGGAAGTAGTACATGTAGCAGCCGGTGGCGGGGTTCTGGGCGTACTCGGCCTCCCTCCTCTTGGCGTCGGGGATCAGGAGCAGGTCTCCGTGGTACTCCACCACGTACTCTCCCTTCTGGAAGCCCCGCGTGGAGAACACCCCCCGGCCCTTCTCCTCGATCTGCTGCACCTGGGGACCAGGGACAACACAACACAGGTCAACATGGAGCACAGTGACGCACAACACAACACAGGTCAACATGGAGCCCCGTGAAGCACAACACAACAAAATTGTTATCATTTAATTAATTATTTGTTGTATTAGTGGTAGTCTATAGTTATAAAGACAGTACATTTCAACCAGTTACTACCATTTAGTCATTTAAATGTTGCTTTATCCAAGGCGAATGACTTGGCAGAGATATGGCATTAAGGAGCAGGTAGGGGGGTAAGGGGTCTTTCTTGCTCATAGATGCCTGGTCTATGGCGGTTGGGAATTTGACTCGGAACCCTTTGGCTGGGAGTCAACCCCCTTTAACACCAACACGCCTCCCACTATACACGATGGATGTTCAGTCAAATATAATATAAAATATACACAACGTGAAAGAATAATAGGATACGGAGAATCTGAAACAGACGTTCCCATCGCGGGTTAACAGGGCATCATGCTACGATTTTTAAGAGGAGATTCCCAGACAACAGGGCAGAGTGTGGGTCAGTCATGCTCCCAAATAAATAGTCCCAACATCCACGGGAGCAATACAATGTGTTCCAATAGCAGCATATTGGATCATTTATGTTGTGTGTCAACATGAAAACAGAAACAACATACCTCCAATCCTTCCTCGATACCGTTTGTGATGAGGTCATCGATGTGCCTCTTCTCCTCAAACTGCCCATGACATGAGACACATCATTAAAAACAGGTTAGAACAAAAACAGATTACTTTCAATCTATGCACACACACACAGCTTGATGTCAAGACATGCACACGCATGTGCACATACAGAAAGACACAATCTGTAATTACAACCCATAATCACAAACATGAGCTCAAAAGTAGAACAGGCACAACGTAGATGGATATTAAATATGTTCATATTTCATATTAAAAGACTATATTCAACTCATCTCACCTTGAGCTCTGCTTTGCTCTTCCGTGAGCTGCGTCTGATGGGGAAGTAGTCGGTAACCCTCCTGTTCTGGGAATTCCTATCCGCTCTGTTATAAGAAAGAGGACACAATAAGTCATTACACACTGTTGTTTTTATTGTTCCAGTCCCTGATCACCCAAACAGGGAAATGTGTTAATTAAATTCAAAGTTCAAATTGGCAGATGTTATATGTCATCAATAAACAACTTTTTTCTTTCAATCAAACTGCTATATTTGCTCATGAGAGCAGATTTACAGATTTTAGTGGGAGTGGGGGTAATATGATACGAGCAGTTTGACCTGGTCCAACCGGGTCTAACCGGTGGGCAGGCGAGTGTCAGAAGCGGGCCGCCTATTAACGGCATCGACCAAGCGTTTCTGAATGGGACAGACCTTTTGTTAATTTTGTCCGACACTGTTTGTCTCAGGCGTCACTCATAACACAGATTACGGTTCTGCTACTTTCCTGTACCAGTGCACGGGAATAACACTTATATCCACTCGTTAAGTCTACCACCTGTGACCTGGTACATATAAAAAGCTGATCTATATAGTGCTACGAGGTCCATTGAGCCAGCCGTTTAGAATGAATGGTGTGGGACTGGGATGATGCCGCCTGGGAACGAGAGGATTGACTTTACACACTGGAGGCCAACCCCGCTAAGACAAAACATAAATTGAAAAAAGTTACAGGTTTGGGTGACCAGGGACTTAAGCATACCGTTATAGTGTACGTGTATGGATACCGTTATAGTGTGTTTTATCCAGAGAAGACGCAGCTCCCCTGTGTACTTAATTAGTATAGTATTTATTTACAGGCCAGTCTTGGCCTGACCGATATGGCGACAACATTGACGTTTTGCAGCAATGGGCCGAAGCAATCAATCAATCAATGCGGCCTCTACTATATTTTTAGGGTTATGACCTCCGGAAGTCCTGTCTATTTGATTCTGTCGCTGCTTTTAAATCTCTTCACTTCCTACTGTGGTTCAGTGTTTCCTCATGTTTATTGAATCATTCACGTTCACTTAGTGAAACATGAAAGGCGCCCAGAAATAGAAAATACTATGATTATTAGGTTTATTATTATTAATAAAGTAAGACTTATTGTATTAATCCCTGACAAGAAATTAGGGTATCTCAGCAAAAAGTATAGAACTTAAGAAGATTGAAAAATTATCCTGAATACAAGATACAAGAATGACCAAATAACGTTAATGAACATTAACATAATTAACTTACATTCTGAGTGTGGCCTTCTTCCCCCTGGCCTTGTGCCGGGCCGCTCTCCTCTGCCGGATTGGGTGGTTAGTGTTGGTGGTGGTGGTAGTAATGGAGAGGGTGGAGGTGTTGTTGTGGAGGGGCATGTGGGAGATACTGTAGCCAAGGGGAAGTGATCTCTCCGTGGGGGCACAGGCATGGAGACAGGGGGTCTGCTGGTGGTGCTGG
This sequence comes from Eleginus gracilis, assembly GCA_025629765.1. Taxonomy (NCBI): domain Eukaryota; kingdom Metazoa; phylum Chordata; class Actinopteri; order Gadiformes; family Gadidae; genus Eleginus; species Eleginus gracilis. The sequence goes on along the minus strand of JAOSLM010000078.1, from coordinate 7,730,777 downwards.
TACTGGTGCTGTTGGTGCAGAGCCGACTCCTCCGACCAGCGCGGGGAACACTGGCTGCTCTTCTTCTCTGAGAAGCCGTCATAATTCTTCAAGCTCGTGGACGTGAGTCTCCTTCCTGGTGTGATTGAACAGAGATTCAGAGTTGAGTGGAAGTGTTTAAAGTTAGAGGTGCCGTGTGTAGGATTAAGGGGCATCTGGAGGTGAGGTATCAATATCAGCCCCCTCACTTCTCCCTTTCTAATGACGTAGGAGAACTACGGTGGCCTGTACTGGCCTGAAAGGTGCCAGAAATGTTATGTTATGTCATCGTCTATGACGGCATTGAGTAACCAAGTGATGGTGAATGATAGCTATTAATAACTCATCCTCTCTAGAGCTGTTTGTCCTTTCAGGGCTACTGTAGAAAAATGGTGGTGTAACATGGCAGGCTCTGTGCTAGAGGTCTTTGTAGACATAAAGGGCTCATTCTAAGGTAACAGAAACAGAAATGACCTTTACCTATTTTCACGGGATTATACACTTATTAAAACATACCATGAATATTACATTCAATTTCTGGCAAGTCTGTTCCTCTAGACTACCACTACATTCTACGCACTTCACCTTTAAAGAGTTTAAAGGTTTAACACAAATAAAGAGAAAAGCATTGGTTGATAAGGTGTTGTGAAGGTGTGCTTGAATAATGCCGTTTGGGAAACATGAAACCTCAGGGAACTATGTGGTGTGCCCACTATTCATGATTGTATGTAAATATAGAGGATATTCTGGTTTCTCTACGTGAACAGACGACCACTGCTACATTATACACAGAACACATCCAAAAACATGATGTCCTATTCTGTTTAAAATACCACTCTTTCCTCTGGTTATCTTGAATCTGAATAATGTTGACAGATATGTCTCCAAAGCTGCATTTTGTGAATCTTTTTGAATATTTCTGAATACTTCATGCTTTCGTTTTGTAAGAGTCAGAGCAAGACTTTAACAACGTTGCATTGTAGTAAATCCAATCAATGACCCTCAACAAAACAATCAATCAGTTACGGAAGAGAACTAAACCATATCACACCATACCACTCACCATCCTCGTCCTTGTGTCCAGGAGACCTGGAGTTGTTACAGCTTAACAGCGTGATGGAATGACTGTTACACAAGATGTCCTGCAAAAACAAGTGAGCAGAAACAAATGGACAACTTAAGTCCATGTTTCATAGTTTTTGTACCTTTTCAAATTCACCAAGCACGCATGATACAACACTTCTCACGTCAGTAACATTGTCAAGGTACATTGTTCTATACAAATGTAAAGTGTAGCCTATTGATCAGCTATTGTTGCGATGACATGCAAGAACAATCACTCTATTCAACACATTACAATATCACAGCCTATCATGACCTCTTCTTTACCCGACAAACGAGTGTTCATATATATCAGTATATTTCCCTAAATAATAATAAATAAATAAAATCCCTAAAAGAATAAAAGCAACGATAACAGCTAGAATAGAAGGTAGAGCTGTTTACTGTCGAGTTATAAACACGTGATAGACCACGAAAGGCCACTGTAGGTTTCTGGTTTAATCCGACCATCCTCTTAATGTGCTTAATACAACGAGTTAATCGGCCTTCGACCTCAAATAAAGTTTATGTTGTTATAAACTTCGAGCACAGTGACATCCCAGACTGGTAAACTTGTGTATGGGCGGGGTTGGGGACATCTTGCTCCAACACACCCATAATGTCTGCTATCGTTACTATTACAGGCCTCCCGTCTGGTCGTCGTTTTCTCATGAAACCCCGACGGGGTTCCGTATCGATCCACCAACAATTCATAATGAACGTGTTATGCCATATCGCGATTGTGCCTATATCAATAATAAGGATGATAGCGCTAGTCCGATTGTCCCATTCAATTGTGTATGGTTCGGTGGAGCCTGGCAGTCACATGCAGGCCAGCCGAAAACACGTCCCATAATATTCAAATTCATCCCGTTAATGATTGACACAGAGAGGCACGCCGCGATCCCCTCGTCCACAGATCATCTATTTTTCATATAAATATAAATATACTTTTGTTTAATGCTGCGATCCAGTATATGAACTTACCCCGTTCATCTCCGAATTGTTTTTGTTGTCCTGGTAGTATTTTGTACTTTCTCGGATCTGTATTCCTCCCGCGAGTGAAGTGATTGATTTCGTGATCGACTTGTCTCATCCGTCACATATGTATTGCATATCCGCTAATCCGGTGTAAAGCATTCTCAGAAGATTCCCTCAATGTGGTCAATTTCTGTTTTAAAAGTCCTGATCCGAATGAGCCTCCATACTCCTCCGCCATGTTACATACAATAGGGGGCGGATTTCTCCCTCTAGTGGTGGCGGCTTAGCCAAAGTAGCACAGTGTTGATCTGAAACTAATCTTGAATACATGAATCAGACAATTCATTAAATAAATATACCCCAACATTTAAAAAGATAATCTTTTAGTTAGAATAGGTTGATGGGAGTAATGTGTCTTTCCTACACGAAAATGCAACGAAATGCAAGCCGAAGATTTGATGACGTCAGGTTTCATAACTTCATCATCCCAGCAACTTCTGGTCAACGGCTCGTTGATGACACGGATCCCATGTTATTGTTTTTGTTCACATAATGAACCTTAAATATAAATAACACAAAATACATACGTTACATTATTTACACGTATTTATAAATAAATACGACAGAACAGTCAGAATGTTTTAATACATTACTATAATGTACATTGTAAATTGCGTGATAATAATTCCACTGCATTAAGACGTTTATGATTTTACACCAAAATATAATATTTTTTATTTGGGATAAACAACTCATAAATCCCATAAATCATAAGAGAAACAATGGCGAAACGGAAGCAGTCGACGGAAAAGGCGGAGATTCCTGATGTCGTCACTTCCGGTAAAATCTCCTCACAGAGTCACGTGACATTGAATTAGCTTTGCCGTCTCTGCTATCTTTAAGCCGTTAATGTTTACTTGCTAGCGATGTTCACCATCTCGTCGTTGGCGACACCCCGTCGACAAAGGGCCTCCGACACATACCCGATAGCCTATTTTCATCGATCAGGGGCAAGGAATTTTATTGTAAAGACGGCGGCCGCGCTCGGGCTCGACGTCACGTGACCAGCATGCGGCTAAGCGTGTGATAAAAGATGGCGCGAGGCAGAAGCCGTTAGGAGCCACGGAGCGGAGAGGACAACAAGCTCCCTACTGAAGCCACACTCTGGCTGGTCACTGTCAAGTGAGTGAGTTACACTGACTTCACGAGCATACATGTACACTCGGTCAACCGACGCCTCCGTTCGCCGACAATGATGATGATGTTTATAATGTATGTGTATGAATTAAAATAAATAAATACAGTCCAGTTAGTTGGTCGCGGAGGCAACACGTCTTCCCGACGCGCTCCGCCGTAAGCTGGCGGCTAGCTTTAGCTTGGCTTCTGGTGTCATCAGACGGTACGAACCAGTGCTGTCAACATAACATCACAACACTGTCGGGGGTGTTGTCAATAGATCGCCGGCCAGCACGAATGACGGGGTCCAGGGTTCGAGCGATTTATTAGTGTTTTCTGTTTCCGATCAAAGGGCTTGTTTGGATATGGACCACCTGACTGGTTCCTGACTTTGTAACTGTTAATGTTACGTACTGTATGTGCGTGGTGATCATCACATAAAAATGTATCAAACAGGTGAATTCAACGCATGTATGAAGCACATATATTAAACACAACAGCGACTAGCTGATCGGACACGCTCACAGTGGGATGGAGTGTACTCCTGCTGTTTCCTGGCAACAGTGTTGGAAATGGCTATCATCCAATGTTAATTAAAAACCAATGTATATAACCGTCTGTGATAATATAGGGAATATAAACTGGGGTTTGAGTTCTCGTAAGATTGCCTAGCCGCCTATCAAGTGTTTGACACACCTTATATAACTGCAAGGTGTTTATGTAGTTTCGGTTAGCTATGCTAGCTAGGTTAGCCGGGCTACACTGTCATCTCATTGGCATCGGTGTGTTTGGTATACGGTCGCCCTTCTGTAACTGGACTAGCTTTGCTACGCCATGCGTTTTGAGGGAGTTTAATTGTTATGCAAGTGATTAGGCTTGTGCAAGATTGCACGGCAAAGCTTAGATGTTTGTAAACGGGAGTCTTTTCTACGTCCCCGTCACGGAGGATTCTACCCTCCACTGTACATTAGCCTGCTAACCTAAGAGACTGAAGGGGAAACTACATGAGTCAGACGGACCAGGAAGTTGAACACAGCAAAGCAATGCGTTTCAAACACGTGCCGTAGTCTGGGTCACTTTGGAGCAAGTCACTGGTTCATTTTTACGTGCAGCAGGGACACATGGGGGACACGGCGTGTTCTGTCTTAAATGGTCTATTGAAGGTGAGCTCCAGCACCGTTTGGTAAATTTTCAGTGTTTCCACAATACACGCATGGTTGTAGATACACGGCGCCCCTTCGCACAACGATAATGGAATGTAACGTAAACATTTAGCGCTTACTGCTTTTATAATGATCTCAAGCAATCGGCATGTTCTCACGCCACTAAATGGTTCGTTTGCCGTTAAACTATCCTACATTTCTCTGCTGGGATGAATAAAGTATATCTTATCTTGAATATTGGATTTCAGTGTTGCACGCTTGTGTGCAATAATTATGTACGTATATGCAAGTTTGATTTTTCTCACTTTTGTTATAATGTGGTCAAAAGTAACTCTTAAATCTGTATTTTACTGCAACCATTAGACACTTATCGTGTTTTATACGTTTAGTTACATTGTTGTCCAGCAGTGTCCCAACTCTAAATCCTTTGCTGTATTATACATTAATACACAGCTATTAAGTTATCATGATCTTCATTCAATTCTGGACTCTATTGCTCAATAACATTTGATTACTTGTGTTGCACTCAATTTAAATGCAGATGTTCCATAATTTGCAAACATTTAAGAAGCGTAGAATTCCACTCTGCAGTAACTTTTAGATCCTAATCGGACCTGGGGTTTCCCAGGCAGTATATATTGCCACTTCCTCATGGCTTAATGTACTGGAATTACAAGGTTATTTTATCTTTTTGACCATGTGGGCAATTAAAAAAAGGAGAAAGTAAAAGATCACATATTTCTAGGATGTGCTTGCGTCATCCACAGACAGAAGTTTATCTTTGCACTCTAATGGCAAGCCAACATGACACTGTGGTCACAATCTTCCAGATGGGAACAGCTAAAGAACTGTTGTCAGAGAAGGTCAATGTAAAGTTTTCCAAGGTGACCTTGCTCAAGTTAAATTTGGTGACTTTTTCAAATCATGTAAAGAATTCACACCATGCAACTGACTTGTCCCTGTTCAAACAACGCTTTATAAGGGTATTATAGATGGTGGAATAATGGGCACCTAAAGACAATACAGCCACCTTTGACCACCCGCCTCCACAGTCCCCTCCATCCTAACCCATTTGGTGCGAGTTATGCTTCTTGAAACGAGACATAATGATCCAAGAATATAGTATTATGCTCAGTTAACTTGGTCTCTCTCTCTTGTTAGCCTTGGTTGCTGTTAAACTCCTACATTACTTTGCTGCATTGCATATTCTTAAAGCGAAATAAGCCTGAACAAACAGGCCACATACAGGTGTTGTAATGTGCTTTACTGTTGTGGAATGTGTTTTTACTTTATCATTAATGGCTATCATTAATGTATATGTGGGTTTTATAATTT
>JAOSLM010000078.1:7546676-7560012 GCA_025629765.1 Eleginus gracilis | reverse complement strand
GGCTGGAAGGCATCAGGGGCCAGGGTGGGCTGGAGGGCTTCAGGGACCACGGCGGGCTGGAGAGGAGGAGGGACAATCATCATACATCACACACACACACAAAATACATAAAGTTCAACACACAATAAGAACAGGTAAGAACAACATAGCAACAAGCCTCATTGTTCCCCTATTGCCGTAGGGCTGCAGTTAACACAATTTATTGAAAAACGACTGGAGGCACCTTCTTCTACTGGATTGGGTAGAAGAAGTATGACAAACGTTAATTCAATGTGATATTTTGCTTTGAGGCTCTGATACAGGGTAGCAAAAACAAAAACAACCACGTCATATATATATATATATCCGCTCTACCCTGTTATGTTGCCTGTCTTAAAGGGAACGTATTACCGAAACATGAAGGTTGTGGTGAATTATGTCTTAAGCGCTTGCTCACCACATTGTCTCCTTTTGGTTTGTTTTTCGTGTCATGAGTTTTAACCATGTAAAAGAATCGGTGGTTCTAACTGAAAACAGACTTCCTCTGTGAGGACCGTAAAGACGAATCTGATGGGGAAAGCTTTTACGTTCATTATTGGCATGACAGGGCCTTTGAAGTGTGTTTTGTTTAGGTGTACAAAATGGAAACGTGAGAGTAGTTTCAAGCAGGAAATACTGTTAAACCACCCAGATTTTGCAATTGCACTTCCTTGATTACTGGAAGACTAGTAGTATGCAAACATTAAGGAAGATACATTTAGAAACATCAATAAGCCTCAACAATGTAATAGTCACATATATAGAAATTCTCCTGACACAATCTAGTGTTGGCTAAATTTTGGTGAACCTTAATTTTCTCTGTAAAAAAACAGTTCAACTGAATTTTAATGAATATATGGTAAAGCTTTGCAGGTTTTATATATAAATAAATAATGTAACATGCTTTAGCTTTTTACCTTTTCAGCCATTTCCTTCAGGGCAGTCGAAATCTGCAAATTAAATAAAAAGGAGTTTAAACAAAATGTACTCGCATTTAACCTGGACACAAACATTTTAACTTACAGTGTAGTGTTTTTATTTATTTATATATATATATATATATACCTTTGCAGCTAGCTCCTCCTTTTTGTACCCCAGTAGATCGAGATATTGTCCACGGACATCACTGTCGAAATTAACCTGAAATCACACAAATATGTTCTCACGCATTGAGAATAAAACACCCGAAAAATACATCTATTTACAAAATAAGTCGTACAAATGTAGCATAGGCTGCTACTACTAAAGTACTCTTTCCTCAATATACTTTTATATCCTTAACTGAGGTAGACTTAGGTTTCTCGGTCACCAGAAGCTCGGTACCTTGAGGAAGGACCAGACGGTCTTCTCGAAGCCGTCCTGCGCGGCGTCGATCTTCTCCTGGCAGAAGTCCACGAAGGTCCCGTTGCTCAGCGTGGCCTGCAGCCGGTCGGAGCGCGCCAGGAAGGCCGTCTCCGTGACGACCTGGCTCACGTGCACCACGTGCTTGGCGGGCTGCTGCGGGTTCGTCGGTGGGTTGTCCAGGGTCACGAGCTTGCCTCCGAACTGCAGCAGAGGAGAGAGGTGTGTGAAGGACGCCGCCGCATAAGTGGTTCTTTACATACTGTTGTTGTTGTTATTAGCGCTCTCCCGTTGATATAGAATGCACCTAGTAGAGGTGTGATGTATCTGCCGTCTTGAAGGAAAACGACAAAACGTTACCATGAGCTTACTTGATTTTTCTGAGCTTCAGATACGTGGTTTTGGATTTAAAGTCTAAATGGCTGAACTTAAAGGCGGCACTGTTATGCACGTTTGAGAGGTCAGCGTCGCATTACTCACCGCGAACGAGGCTCCGACGGGTCTGCGGATCCACTTGGGGGGCTTCTTCAGGGGGTTGACCATGGCAGTGGGGGCGGGGCGGGGGGCCTGGGGCATCTGCAGCGGGGGCAGAGCCTGTCCGGTTCCAAACGGGTCCATGTTCCCGAAGGAGTTGGTGATCTGTGACGCACAGCGACAAACGCAACGACAACAGATTCAGCGTCACAAAATCTAATTAGGTATTCATCTAATATCGTGTTATCAGATTTAAGGGGCCTGATTACGTTATACGACGGTGTCATAGTCCACCAGACGACAACCTTACACAGGCCCCGAAGCCAACTGTCGGTTTTCATCAATAATGTTTAGTGAGTTTGCACATACGTTTGGGTTGATGGCAGTGTACTTAAAGAAGAAGTCAAAAAGGATAAACGAATAACAAATATCTATGTATACTTTGCAAATGAGCTCCTCAACATTTGACCTTATATGAGATTATTTAAAAGGGACGGTTGCCTTACTTGGTCCGCTTGCCTCTGGTTCTGAGCCTGGCTGCTTCCTCCCATGATGGAATAGATGCCGATGTTGCCGTCAAAGGCTGCGGCTGACAGCACCGCCGGGTTCCTGGGGCACCACTTGATGTCGAAGCACCACTGAGTGTTGGTGGGCAGCTCGTACAAAACCTGAGTGGATCAGTACGTACATTAATGTTAGTTATTAGTTGTTGTTACACAATGGTGTATAGTTACAAAAAAAGTATTGTTTTCTTTAAAGCTTTAAAGCTCAGCCTCGACAGCTCGACTGCTTCAAGATAAGGCACAGTTTGAATAAAGGGAAAGCCAGAGTTGGAGACGTTTACCTCTGCAGTGTTTGGATTCCAGCAGAGAATCCTGTTGTCCTTCCCACAACTCAGCAGCAGGTCGGGGTCTGCCAAGCTCCAGTCCATGGCCAGGACACCCCTGAAAGAAAACACCCCCCAGGTTTAATCCAATCCCCTCCACCTGCCTAGTGATTCAAACTGCCGGGAGAAGGCCTCAGACCGGTGATGAAAGGTGAGGAGGACCTACCTGGTGTGGTTCTCCAGGATCTTCAGTGGGGACGTGGCGAAGCGGAGGTCCCACATCTGGATGACGGGCATGCGGTCGTCTTCGGACGACAGCACCAGCTGCGTGGCCACCTCTGGGTTCCAGGCCAGCCCAGAACAGTGCATCTGATAACATAACATATACGTCTCAGACATGGAGAAGTAGTATAAGCTGTGATAGAGACTACCACACCATACATGTGGTGGTAGTTAATATATGTTATGATTAGTAGTATTATATGCTACTATTTCTAGGAAACTACCTACAAGCTATTACGCTGACAAAAGTAGGAATAAGCTACTAAATGCATAGTAGTGGTATTATAACTTATACACTTACTAATAGTAGTAGTAGTGACAGAGAGACAGATAAGAGGATAGGATCAAATCTATCCATGAAGAAATGATACCAACTCAGTGATCCCATTACTATTTTCATAAGAGGGTCTTGAATATAAAACAAGCGTACCCTGTTGCTGTGGTCGCTGACTTTAATGATGAGGTCGTTCTTGCGGAGGTCCCAGACGGCGGCGCGGCCGCTGGGACTCGCCGAGGCCAGGATGTGCTGCACCTGACGGTTCCACGCCACGCAGCTGATGTCCTCCAGAGGCTAAGGCAGCAGTTCAGTACACCAAACCGGTTAAACGCAACATTTTGCACATTCAGTGCCTGTGTGAGAGTGTGAGTCTGTGTGTCTAGGTGTGTGTGTGTGTGAGAAAGAGAGAGCAGACACTAGATACATTCCATTACAATTAGTACACTATGTTTGTTCACCTGAAGCTTATGCTGCAATAACAAAACTTCTTGATTTGAGTGTGTTTTCAAAAGACAACATGACAGAAGTGACCCAAACCATTCAAATGAACTGGTTATGATGTTAGCCTCAATTGATACTGGAAGATTGTACTAATAAAGGGTATAATAAGGTTATATTAGTGTTTTCCTTTAAAGTTAGCTTGCCTGTACCTGCTTAGCATTGGAATGTGTAGTGTTAATCTAATAACAAATGTTTTTCTTCACACTGACTAAGCTTGCTTTGAGCCACAATCCACATATTAACCACAGTCACATATTAACTAATCTTAAACTAACATTTTGTGTACCTGAGTTTTAGGTCCGGGTGTCATCGGGGAGCCAAAGTTATTCAGGTCCCAAATGTAGATTTCAGACTCATTGCCAGCGGACGCCACCAGGTTTGCCTGCGCACCAAAAATAAAAAAAATAAAACACATTCAGACTCAAATGGTACAGTTCAGCGACATGATGAGCAACCTCACAATGGTATCAAATAAACAACATCAGTGTTACATGAAGCAACACTTTCACATAGGGCCGTGTCGGACGTACTTGGAAGGGGTTGACGTCGAGTGCCCTCACTGGCCCCGTGTGCTTGTCGCTCTGAGTAATGATGACGTCGTCGTCACCGGCCATTATTTTGGCCGGGTCGTAGAGGATGACATCGCCGTTCTCCCCACCGGCGATCAGCACCCCGTTGGGGTGACCGGCCCCGTCCATCCCATGGGGGCTCCACACCAGCTTGTGATATCTGTGGGGGGGCAACAGTGTGGGAAATGATAGAGCAATAAATGAATGAATAAATTATGTTTTCTGTTTTCTTACTTATTGAATCATTGAGGCCGTACATCAAGTTGTACGCCATATGATCAGGTATCAGGCTTGACACAATATAGAAGTTAGCAGGGATAATGTAGTGGTTACGCTGTTCAACAATACAGTAGGGTATAGTTTCCACCCTGAATGTCCATGGTCTGCCTGCCTACCTGTGAGAGGACGAGAAGGTGCCACAAGACTTCATGTCCAGAGACGTATCGGCCAAGTCCAACTCAAAGATCTCCAGGCAGGCATTGGTGCTGAAGGAGGCATCCAGCTGCTGTGCGGAGGTCCCTGGAGAAAAATGACCACAAGGACGTTTTGAAGAAAGACGTTATAAAGGGTCTTCTTTTTTTTTTATAATTGATAAACAAGAAGAGAAACGTGAAGATTTGAGTGGGATTCACTTGAGGCCTTCGCAATATTGTCCTTGTCTGAAGCAACTTTTTAATCGTTTCATGTCTTGGACTTGTGCTCCTACCTGTTGCCAGGTAGATTGGATGTTGCTGTGAGGGACTCCAGCTCTGGATGGCTGTACGATTGATCTCCTTCAGTTTCATCCTGACTAAAAACAACAGACCAGAAAGAATGAACATTTGCCACAGGAAAGATTGAATATATAGAGTATAACACTGCAATACATCAACTTTAAATTACGTAGTCCTATATTAATCTCCTAAAGAAAACCTGACAAAAAAAAAACACAAGCTAAGTTTTGTCGAAACTGACCGTAGGCTGATAGATCAAATACATTACCATATTATAGGTATTGTGAACTTTTATGGGGATATAGTTTGCAAGAATAAAACATCGTAACAGGGTCTTGCGTTTGAGAGGTTGCATCACATGTACAATGTTTATAGTAAGTGTGGTCGAAATCGTCTTTAATGATTATAAGGTTGTAATGCTGTAAGGGTTCGATTTGAACAGATCTCTCTTCACTGTGCAGCCAATAGGATTGAATTACTATTAATCCGTTTGAAGTGTTAAATGTTATAAAGGATTAAGCCTTTTAAAGCCATTGAGGAGTCGTGCATTAATCGATGGACATGTGTGTGAATGGATTTATGAAAAATCTATCCAATTAGTAGATAACATGAATTCATACATTTGCATAAGAACACATTAGCTTTAAAGCAGCTAACAGCTGATAGCGACAGAACTCATGCAGAAAGAACACACCATTGATTCTAGGACACTACGAGGACAGCACTTACATGACTTAAAACCTCAAGGGCTCAGCGCCGTCATTGCATTTAATCCCTTTTGTTTGTACCCTGCAGTTTAGTATGATGGTTAAATGTTTATTACGCTGAAACAAACCATACCTAGCCGGCTAACTAGTATACGAAGAGATTTAACATTTCAAGTGAGTCCCTCGCATATCCCCAACACAACCGAGTAGCCACTTACCTTCCTAAACGTTGATCTTATGCTAGATTTTGACATGCACGCAAGCATACAACTTGACTATGTACACAAATAAGTCAATCGTAAATGTTCCTTCGCGTCTGCAGCTCGGTACTTGTGTGCGCTGGCCCAGAGTACAGGGGGAGATTCCACGTCTCCAGCGGTGACCATCAACGTGGCACTGCGAGGCTCCTCCCGCCGTGGCCCGACGGCTTCCGGTAAACGTAGACGTTGCCATAAACACGCCGGGGCCACAACATAACCGGCTCCTGCGATGCATGCAGGTCTACTGCCGAATGCACATTGCATTTTATATTTGTATCTCTGCATTTGTTGCGATTATAGCTTAAACATTTGCAAAATGTTTTGCAATTACCAAAGGACACAAGTGCTATTCGGTGACAGTTGCAGGGTTTGTGGAAAATAACCATATGATAGAACAGCTTTTAGGTTAATAAACGACTGATTCAAAAGAAAAAGGGCACAACTCACAGGTCAATTAAAGATATTTATTGAATCATCAAGTACACGTCTTCATATCTAGACAGTTGAAGAGATAACTCCATCAGGGCCTTCTAAAGTCTTCCAAAACAGTAGGAAGTAAGTAGGATGGTAAAATGTCCAATTCGAAACCTTGGATCATCAGCAGGCTCCTGTAGGAAAGGTTGTGCAATTAAACCTCACATCAAGGTATATTGGTAGGAAAACTTGAAGCATGAATAATATCCTCATATATTCTCAAAAATATCTTTCTCATTGACATGAGTCAGAAGTAATGTTATAATCATAGTGATAATCATTTCAGTCTTCATGAACCAACTCTACATATACTTGCCTTTTGCCACATGGGGGCCGTAGCGAACAGTACTGGGCCCGGAAGAGGCCTTCCATTAGACCAGCTCCTTATTCTTCCATGATTCCTTATGAGGGGAAAAAGTACACCAATGATTAAAATGAAAAGGAAACAATATCCATGACAATTTTGAAAAATATCCCTCATATACTTCAAAACAATCTTTCCCACTTATGGGTCAAATGGGTAGTGATTATTTTAATCATTGGTAAAATCCTTCCCGTTTACGATATAAGAATTGCATACCTGCTGTACGGTCACAGCAGCAGCGGCATACACGACTCCGCCTTCCTTGTTGAGTCCTATTGAGAAGGAAAAGCAAATGTATAAGAACATTTCCATAACAGGTTTTAGGTCACAACGTATTACAACACCCTCAGAATTTCAGGACGATTTCTTTCCCGCATGGGGTCAAATGGGTAGTGATAGATTTAATCATTGGGAATTTGGGCTAGTAATTCGAATGGATGAATAAAGTGCATACTTACAGGCATCACAGTGCACTAGAGAAGATGCATGCACCCCCACCTTGCAGCAGTAGATGTAGTTTGGAAAAACTCAAACACGAGGAAGATCAACGATTCACCATCTTTTCGCAGTAACAGCTGCCTACCGCGTGCTCACTTCCATTTCCCAAAAAACAACAACGATCATATGGGCTCATCTTTGGTTGTCCGGTGTGCATTTCACTATTAATTAATATCTCACATTGGCTTTTCCGGTTTTATCAAAGATTTGTTAGTATTTGGCTAAAAACGGAGAGACAAATACCTTTCCTAAACAAGCCACATGTGAAAAGAGTCGGACTTCTTCTACGCACTTGAATATGTACTTCGCCTAAGCGGAAGTCGTCATGGGACACGTAAAGCGTGGCATTGCTTTTATTTCTGGTCTAGGACTTTTACCGGGCACTTTTATTTTGGGGTTGAGCTAAAATGTCTTAATTTGCACGTTGACAGGATTCACGAAAACAAAGAATGATTGAATGATGATTGAAGAATGAAACTGTACAAAACGACAATTCAAACTGCATTTGAATGCAGTTGTGAAATGCGTTATTATTCCAAGAAGATTACTCTTAATTTGATTTACTCGTGTGGACAATGATGCCAATTCAAAGTTCTTGAAATAGGTTTTACTATTAGAAACTATTAAAATCAGCCTTGTCAAGCCTGTTCCCAAATAGCCATCGTACCTACAATTCCGTATTGAATGCTACAGAAAAGCATCTAAAGAGACAATTTCTTTCTGATTTCTAATTATATTAATCTTAACTAACACTTTTGACTGCAATCTTAAATATTACTTTCATATAAATTCCCTGTTAAAATAGAAAAAAGAAGAGCACAATGTACACCTCTCATATACACAATTTACCAAAAATATTTGTTGCTGTCCAAACACATAAAATAAAGCTTTTGCTTTTCAAAATTATTTTAAGGCAACTTTGCATTGACAAAATATTGTGAAGAATGGAAGACAGACAAACAGTCAAAAGCAGCAATACTTCTGAATCCGAATTAACAGCAAACACGATACAGTACAGCTCCATGTCCCTATAGGTTACAGATTATTCCTATTGCAGATCCTCTTGTTTTTATCCATCTTGGAATAATCCAAAAATGCTTTACGGGTTATTCCTGAGGGAACCAATGTTTGTATTAGAAGGGTAATTTTGGGTACTAAATTCAAGTAAAAAAATTATAAGTTGAAGTTGAAGTAAAAGTTGCGAATCTAAACCATACATATTTCCTGCAGCCAGAGAAATCTCACAATTTGAGAAGTCTGTTGGTTAAAGAATCAGTATAAACTAGCCATAAGGTTGGCGCCTAGCTTAATTCTTAAATATATTAGGGCGGGATGGCATTTAAGAAAAATATTAAATAAAAACATACAAAACAAGCAGTTATAAATTGTGGCAAGAGATTTTCTCCTGATATTTAAATAACTCGCCACAATTTAATAATCTGGCCAAATGCTAAACTATCATAAAAACTACCATGAACACTGATTTTGCAGAGGGATTTTCTCCAGAATATTCTGAGAGGACGCACTCACACACGATTATCGGACATGGTGGTAAAGCCAGGTGTAAAAAAAGATGTCATTAATGGAGTCATGGATATACCTGGCAAAGAGAATATTAGTACATTAAATAGCAAATTGTTATCAGTCAAATATACAATCTGTGCAGGTTGAATGAGCTACCCTCCGCGCATTTAGGACGCAACAAATACTGAGTCATACTGTGTGCATTTGTCTCTTTACATATATTTAGCCTTTTTTTTGTCATTGCTAATGATGAGAGTAAAAACAAAACTCATTATTCCAACTGAGCTTCCAGGTAGGCACATGACTACGGAAACATATCAACACTAAACTACAAGCACTTGTAGATTATAATTTTTTAATCCAAAATATGTGCATCTCTGCCAACATTGTGCATAATGCGTGTCCGAGTTAGCGTTATCAGTCCGGTTTCATCCGGCTGCGATCCTTAGCAAGGCAGTAGCTCACTCTACTGTCCATTGATGTCAAGTCATTCTTTTGTCCTTCAAATTAAAAGCCTGGGGGGGGGGTAGATTGGAGGTACATGAAAAGGGAAAACAGGACTGGTTTCATTCTCTGCCAACGCACTCCCAAGCGGCTCCTTTAAGGAACAGGGGTCCAAATGAGCCAGACCCAGGGGACAGGGTCGAGGGGAGTCCAGGTCTAGCAGTTGATACAGTCTGACTTGGCCTTCCCCGCCGAGCTGATGATCCTCATGAGACAGTGTCCAAACTCTTCCAGGATCAGCCGCTCAGCCAGGGCCTGTGGCTGCCCGCTCAGCTCAGTCTGCCGGGCCTGGTCCAGGAGACATTCGCACGTCGCCTCCACCACCTCCTTTGTGACAAACGTGTAAGGCAGCCTACAAGGGACAAAAAGTAAAATAGATCATTATGTATTTTGATATAGACAAAGAACTGTCTGGCCTGTTTTTTTTTTTTTTAACCAATCAGGGCCTCCCTACTGTGACTGGTTCGGGGGAATTAATCTTGTCTATCAATCACACAGGCTTTCTTTTTCGGCCGTTTAGTTTTAGATTTTCTGCTCGTTCTCTCTTTACAACTCCCGAAAACAAATCCTGGTTACCGGCCGCCTCCACTCGTGCTGATGGGCGTGGTCCTCGTGAGCAGGTCGGAGATCTGCGAGGACAGCTTGGTCTTGGCCGCCGTCTGCTGCTGCACCCGCACCTCTGCCGCGTCGGCCAGGTGCATCAGAGTCTTCCTCTCTGGGCTCTCCTCAAAGTTCTTGCAGCCGACGCACTTGCATATGGACGAGCACATGATCTTCGCCTGTAGAGCAGACACAGATACATCTTAGTGGTTTAAAGTAGTGAGGATGACACAAATAACTTGAAGCAGGATTTGAACGTGGTCGAAATTCAATGTCATTTCGATGCTTGATAAAGGATTTCTGAAAATAATCTTGGTGGCTGTGTCAGCGACACAAAAACAACAACACAAAACGCTGAAAACGAGGGCCAACATTTCATCAGTTGCTAATTGCTAATTGAACTCCATCCATGAGATTGCTTCCAAAATAGCTCGCTTCCAAAACCAGGGTGCGGATTAGCACGGTTTCCACAACAGTTCGAGTGATGCACAGGACTGGCTTTGTGGAAATAATGTTTATCCCTTTCTTCCCTCCCACTTGCAAAATAAAACGATATCAAAGGGCCATCCGATTAAATCAATGATTGTTTTAGCAAGATCTGATTGGTCGAGGTTGTCCTCTGGGGGGGGGGGACAAGAAGGGGGCCAGCACCTCGTAGCATTCACAGTAGTTCTTCAGACAGCCCGAGCGCTTGCAGTTGCAGCCCTTGCTGTGTCTGCGGTCCGACTCCCCCTGCTTCCCCTTGCCGATCTTGGGCTTGAAAGCGCCGGGATTGCGGTCCAGACACGTCTTGAGAAGATAGTAAGAAAAAAAAAAGTAGAAGGGGTTAAAAATAGACATGGAGACACATATGGAGATAGAGGGTCACTTTGGGTTAGAATGAAGTATTAGAGTTTTCCAATTAGTGATATACGTTCAGGACAAAAAGAGCTGAATGGCTCCTAACCTTTATGGCTTTGAGTCGTTCCGTTTCATGCTCCAGGTTATTGAAGCAGTTATTGCAGTTGCAGTTATTGCAGAACTCCCCGTTTGCAAAGCAGTCGCAATATCTGAGGAATGAGACCATTCGTACTGTTAGTTCTCCGTATTTACGGATCTAAATCATCTAAATCATAAACAACAGAACACACATTTCTCTGCATAATGAGCTTGTAGTACACCTAGAAGACACATTGTCAAACTACCTATAGTTAGAGGGATGCAAGTTTATCAGCCTCCTACTTCATATTTTATCCTCTTCCGCCCTACCTTACTTCACAGAGTGGCTTTCTGAACTTCAATCTGGGCAATTCCAAAACCTTGAGTATTTTCTTTCAGCATACTTACACATATTATGGTGTACATGTACAGGTTGCTTCTACCTGATCAATTATTTTGAATGAATGAATGGTGAACTATGTAATTGTACGCGTTGGTCTGATTTTAGGGTTTGTATGCCCTAATATAAGAACCACAGAAACTAAAAAAAAAGAAAGAAAAAAAAAAAACACATCCTCGACCTCAAAAGATATCAGACTCACAGCTTGAGACATTGTGACTTGGTGCAGTTGCACGGTTTCCTGGGCCTCGTGGAGGAGTCTGTTGCTGTGGACAAGCTGAGAAGACAAAGTGGGTTTAGACAAACATCACATGCACATATACAGACTAAACACTAATTAACATTAATAGTGGCTTCAGGGGTTCATGGGCTGGTCCTCACCCGTTGACAGGCAGCCTGGCCTGGGTCTGGACCCCGGTGGGGGCGTGGAACCCAGGGCTGCTGGCCATGGTCACCAAGGAGGACTGTTGGAGCTGGGGAGATTACCCAACACATAGCTAGAATTTCAGTTTGTTTTGATCTTTTTATTTCCACACATGGTGGTCAAAAGGCAGTATAACCGGAGAGGTTATAATCTAGCACAAACAAACCCTTTTGAGGCATTTTCAGTTTTAAAAAGCCTTTTTTGTCAACATCGAACTTTGCAACAGTTATTTTCATAAAATATTTTAAATAGTGATATTATCATTATTATAATACAGTCTCATCGTCCTCATTCTCACAACTAGTGGTCATCTCTTAAAAAATGTAAAATAAATATTGTTTAAATAAACACATATAATCATATATACAAGTTCCCATCACAACCGACCTGCGTGACGTATTGCGCGGGCACCACAGCGTAGCCCACGTTCCCTGTCCCGGGGGCCGGCGCCAGCACAGTCCCCGGGGGCAGGTTGGTGAAGTTAGGCTGGATCTGGGGCAGGGAAGTGGCGGGCATGATCAGCCGCTGCTGGGTCTGGGCGTTGGTCATCACCTGGGTCGTCGTCGTGATCGACTTTGGCACCATCTAGTGGCGGGAAGTATTTGAATACATTTTCTTTGTGGATATTGTTCTAAAATTGTATTTTATACATTGAACTGTGTGTCATTTTATTGATTCAAAGTAGTGAAGACTATGAACTATAAAATAATGATATAACCTAACAAGTCACCTGTTTTATGGTTTGGGCCGGGGCGATGGGCACAGACATGCGTACCGTTCCTGTGTTGACGACCATGGGTTTTGCTGTGGGATATTTTTCAGTTACAATTAGGTCATTTGACAGACCAAAGAGATTTACAAGCCAGGCTGAGAACAACCCAAGCATGCAATCCACATTGAAGCAATAAGTGCTGCTAGTTTTTAGATTAGTTGATTTTAGTTTGTCAATAGCTTAGTTTGTCAATGGTGCTGAGATAGTAATGGATAAATAGATAAAGACAGACAAATGAAGATGGATTGATAAACAAGCCCATTAATAAGCTTTTCAATGTTGATTTCTCTATCAATAGAATGACGGCTTAATGCACATAGATAAGGACAGATATATGAACATGGGTAGAGAATCACTTTACCCATTAATACGTCTCTGAACCAGCGTTTGCTGTATAGATTGCAATAGATGGACAGCTAGACATCTAGAAATCAATGGATATCTACAGTAGATATATACATGTAGATAGATAGAGAAATAGAGAGAGATCAATAATCTTTGACAATAGCGATTTCAACCACTAAATATAACCCATCCGCCCTCCAAAAAGATTTCGAACCCCACCCCCCTACCCATACACAGAGCCCCAGACCCACCTGTCTGCATGGTGCTGGTGGTGGGGCCGCCCGCCTGCAAGGTGGTGGGGTTGGCGGTGGTGGAGGTGACCAGCCGGACGTAGGTGAAGCGGCTGCCGGGGACCTGGATCTGCTGCACGTTGGGCTGCGTGGCCAAGGGGATGATGGTCTTGAAGTGGGAGCCGCCCATGGTCACCGTCTGCACCGGCTTCAGGCTCTGAGAGGGGGCAGAAGATCACGTTGTTGTTGTTGTTGTTGTTGTTGTTGTTGTTGTTGTTGTTGTTGTTGTTGTTGTTGTTGTTGTTGTTGTTGTTG
>JAOSLM010000078.1:7534452-7546576 GCA_025629765.1 Eleginus gracilis | reverse complement strand
GTTGTTGTTGTTGTTGTTGTTGTTGTTGTTGTTGTTGTTGTTGTTGTTGTTGTTGTTGTTGTTGTTGTTGTTGTTGGAAACGAGCGGAGGTCGCGAGGCACCGGCTTAATTGGGTTATTTATACAAGATCTCTGCCTCAACTGTCTTGGGCTGTTTAATAACATAAAAGGGACCTTTTTTGTTGTTATTGGATGTTTACCCGTATGCCATTAAACAGTGAACAGATAAGGTCTTATCAAAGCAAATGCGAACACCGCTACAGCCGTTCCAGAGTGTTAAGTCAACAGTAAATAAGAACCTCTCCACGTCGAACCTCTAAGTGCGCACGCACGCACGCACACGCACACGCACACGCACACACCGTAATGACTCTAGGGAATGCTCACCTGGGCGGCGGACTGGTTTGAGACCCCCTTGGAGGGGGATACGGCGGCGGGCTGATGCACGGTAAGGATCTGCTGGCCCAGGGCCATGTTGACCGGGACCCCCATCGACTTCTGAGTGGCGTTGGGGGTCTGGGAGGCGACCGACACCACGGTCAGCTGACGGGGAACCAATCAAACCAGGATGTTGATAAATACTTCCTGATTGATCAATAACGTTCCAGGTGTGTGCATATTTTTTTACATCTCTGCATCTTAACAGTTCTGAGGCCTGCTTCAAGCATGTTTCTACTTCAATCTAAACCGGGAAGCTTTAATAAAAAGCAAACATATATCTTCCCGACCTTAGCTCGACATTGACAGCACATCAATAATGGGCCTTATTCAAGTGGACATCTTGGTTCTAAACAAAAGCTGGGTTGGCAGCTAGTATTTAGAGATAACACTGTCACTATGACGCCGTGAAAATAAATGCTAACATAAGCAATTTTGACGTGACAGAAACCATACCTTGCTGGGTGACTTTAGAGGCGAAATGGCAATCTTTTTATGCAGGCTGGTGTTGAGAGACTCTGAGATATTGATGGTCTTCGTGGACATCACTGGTGAATTCAGTACTCGTCCTATGGGGTTATGTCACACAATGATTAAATATATTCTATTTTGTAACTATACTACAACAATATGTTCAGTTGAACACATTTATACACACATGGCTGTAAAATATTTACTCTTCAGTCATTGAGCGGATGTTTTTACCAGACGTGACTTTCTATTGACGCAGGTACAATCACAGAAGCATACGATCAATATTGGAGCAACTAGGGTCAAATGTTCTGCATGACCAAGTTTCTAACTAAACAAAACAAAATAAATACACTAGATTGTAGGTCCAGATTTGTTACATAATAGTTACATCAAAAAGACGTCATTACGTCATCATAATGTAAAATAAGTTTGAAGTAAATGGACGGGAACTGCCTTGAATCTTTTAAAAAGAAACTGGAAATAGATTCTTCCTCTTTTTTGTTTTTGCATTTGCAGCACGAATACCTCAGTGATTGAACCGTTGGATAGTCTGATAAGTACTTCCACCAAATCAAACGGTGAAGGATCAATGCACATTTAAAACAAGCTTAATCACTCCCTAACACCCTTTTTTACTAGGAAATCCACTTACCGGCAATAACGGGAGAAACGGTTGTTTGAGACGTCAATCCTTTGCTGACGGTTTTGGTGATTATGTACTTGATGGGAGCCGCCGAGGAAACCTGTGCTTTCTTAGCAATCTGTGGAAGAAGCAGGGTATATGTTTAAGAAAATAGTTTAAACACGTCTGAATTCCAGAATCCAGAAAGTGTTAAATTTAGATATTAGAATTGACTATGAACTATGGTGGGAGTGGTTTCTGATTGCAACAAACATGTCACCAGTGAAAAGTCTTTGTCTAAGTCTTTACCCCTGTGTATGATCGGCAGTGTGGGGTTCTGTTGGGTCAAATTACCCAGCGAAAATATAGCAATAACTAGACATCCCTGGCAGGGCTGAACAGCAGATCCACCCCCTACCTGCAACGTTTTCAGCTGCTGGGCTTGCAGCGCGGACACCGGCAGTGGACTGCCTGGGCTCCCCGTCCTCCCCCCGATCGTCACCACCTTGTACTGGGGTGTGGGGGACTTGCCGTCCCCCGAGCCCTGGCCCAGGACGCTCTTCTGGGGCAGCTGAAGCATGATGGGCTGCCCCGACTTCCCGATGGTCGTGACCAGCAGCTTCTGTCCGTCCTGCTTGATGACCTGCGCCGTGCTGGCACTCACCCCCATGCCCGAGGTCTTGGTGGCCTCTGCCACCTTGTTGAGGATGATCTGGTGGTTGGCGGCGGATATGGCGAAGGAGCCCGGCGAGAGCTTCTGCAGGCCGCTGCCGGCGGGGACACTGGCGCCCGCGAGGCTGGCAGTGGTCCGGGTGGAGGTGGCCGTCGACATGGCGAACATGGGCTTGAAGGCCAGCGTCGACGACGCCGGCGACGAAGAGGCGCTGGAGACGACGAGGGTCAGCTGGCTCGGCAGGCCGCTCCGGAGGGGCGCCGGCGTCATGGTCGCACAGAGCTGCGTGTTTTGTGCCGTGACCATGGTGACGGGCGCGTCCGTTTCCATGGGAACCGGCGCCACGTCGCACGGCTGGGCCGCGGAGACGGGGACCTCCTCCGTGATGACGGCCTCGGTATCCATGATCTCGTCCGGGAGGAGGTTGATGAGCTCTGGGGACACCACGTCCATGCTTGGGAGATTATCTGGGTTAAAATGCTGTTGAACAATCACACATTAGATATTGGTGGTTAATAACCGTTAGGAACAAAGAGGAATTAGTTCATACCTCATACCTGGCCTTGCTGTCTTTTTTTTTAGCACAGCTACTTTCAGACATGAAACAAGTCAATGATAGTCTCGATGTTTGCGAGAGCATGAAGATTGCTCGCCATACCATACGCATTTCACACACATCCTTCGAAGACAAATTCATTCATCCACATCATCAACATTGCTTCGTTGCTCATGGACAATGAATAACCTTTTGAGCTCACCCTCAAAGAATGAGTATTGAATACAAACCAACTGGTCTTTTAACCTGACTGACACACACACCGCCACACTCTACATGAAAAAGTGAAGGGGTGCGTGATGGTGTCGTGACTAGGTTGTTCCACTCCCGGCCAAAAGGGAACAGAGTTCAATCCCTAATGTCTGCAGTCCGACTTCCAAGAGGAAGTAGCCTAACAAATACTGTTTCATTCATTAAATGTAGGTCACATTGGATAAAGGGGTTGGTTGATTTACTAAATATTACTGAACTGAATAAAAGAGAGGCTCATGATGACTGCTCAATACCAAAGGCACGTGATGTGCATTATCAAGTTGTATACCTTCTTGCTATTAACAGGTGATGGGCATTTGTTCTGAGCCGCAGCGCTGAATGCATGTTATGACCTGACAACTTCACCAGCCATTATGGCACTATGTTGAACAGCAATTCAAATAGAAAAGCGATATAGGATGCGGTATCTAGTGCAGTTATTACCACTGGACATAACTACGGATTGATTGTAATAAACCTTTTTTGTATACTTTTCTTTGCAAATGAAATCCTGATCACTTAGGGTTAGAGTATTACATATTAATATAGAGGATATTTGTTTTGCCTGCATGTTCTACTTGTAATTGATCCCGTACAACATTACTTAATACACAACTAATTGTATTATGAATGTATAACAAGAGAAACATGTTTTTCAGTTGGTGTTGTTGTTAACCTAGTTATACATTTATAACGCTTCATTAGTTTAAGGTAATGACGGAAAGTCTTAAGTGTGTCTCTCTAGTGTACAGTTAGTTACCGAGTCGAATTTTCGATCAAGGGACCGTGTTTTGTTGATCAAGGAGTTAAGAATAATTAATGCATGGCTTAATGTCTAAATGTAGTGACATTGGTGTCCACCCTAACTTGACAAAGTAGCATTACGCACGATGGCACATCTGATCGAAAAACACCATAAAGGACTAGAACGCAACAACCAGGGCTAGCTCCTTTAGCCTCACAACACACCACCACTCACCCACTGCACAGCTGCTGCTGAGGGTTCGAGCGCAACACAACTACATGCTGTGACCTTTCAAAATGCAACAACTCGCAGTCTGCCTTGTAGATCACTGGGTTGCTTGAAATATTGCATATGTTGGCGCTAGGCCGCAGTGTTCTGGTGGTCGTATGAATCTGGGCATTACTGCCCTCATCGCAAGACACTTCTGTAAACACACATATGGCCTAAGGCAAACCACCGCACCGCATATCACTGAAACGCACCGAATTTTGTTCATGCTACTGTAAACAAGGGACGCTGAAAACGTCCGCACAGAGGCCGTCAGTGGGCTATTGATCGCGGTCAGAGGCAGCAGGGTGAGACGGGCGACCGGCTGGTTGTGGGGCTGCGCTACTATTTCACACCGGAGTTGGATTTCGAAAGATCCGCCATTTTTCCCTCGTCATCAACTCCACTAGCTCACTAAGGACCATTTAACCAGGATGGGAGGATGGAGTCAAACCGCGTACAAATGTCACATTATTTCAGTACACACGGAAATACTTTTTGAAAAGAGTTGACACGGTTAGGCCGGTGCATTTAACTTAAATCATTTGACGACCGTCATTGCTCTCTTAATTAATGTTAGTGCTGTCAGTGTGGTGGCGATGTGACAAGGAGACACGCACACACCGGGCGTGTTGTGTCATAGCCTTAACAATAAACAAAGTGGACCGATGCCGAAATAATGTCATTAAATGTCTCGTTTTGCATGATTTATATAAATTATAATAAGAATGGGGGAAGAAAGGTCGATTAGGGGAACAATTCTGCGTATTTTCTGGTGCAATACACACACTTGAATATACCTTGTAATGTTAACAAAGAGCAAAAACGACCCACCGCATACAAACAACCCTAAAAAGTGTTAAATGTTGAGTGTTATGTGTGTTAAGAGTGATGAACTATACAACACTACTTGGGTTATGGAAGTGATTGGCCTTTCTCTTCTTCGTAGTTGAAACAATAGACCGAAAAACAAATGACTACCAGGCTACTCACTCCTACTCCTTAAACAGGACACAAACCCCGCTGCTTTAGATCTGTTAAGGACCATTACCCGAGGCTCTGTGTGTGTCTTTTTTCATCTTAAACTAAAGGCTACGGACTGATATCCCCTCCAACACACACCTACTGGAATAGCAAACTTGCTGAGCCTGCTAACATTAGCTTGCTAGCCGTCAGTTTGCAAACATCACGTATTGCATTGGCGGGTCTCAACGTGGATTTTGTGTCAGCACTAGTGTACAATGTCACGTTATTATAGTGGCTTACCCGACTTGTTGTAACTGGGTACGTATTCAGATCGAGAACAGCGAAAGGGACACACGATTGTTCAAAATACCGCGCCGAGCGCCATTCCTCCCTGACAACTTCTATTGAGGCCACGCCCTCCGCGCACTACGTCACTCCCTCGTCACTCACAGAGGTGGCAGGTTTTCAGTGTCAGTCCAATAACAAAATATATATAAAAATGTGTTTTCTTGCAATTAAACAAAGTCCCTATCCATCACGTAAAGCAAAACCGAAGAGCACCGTGCAGTGGAGAGTTCTTATACCTTGGTAGGACATTTAAATGTGTGGGGACGTCTACTGGTCCATACATTCATAAGTGAATGATAAAACTGAAATAAGACTTTACAATAATTGTCAAATAGTCTCGATATATAAATAAAGCATGACAAACCTAGTAAAAATAGCATATAAATAGCTTTCTGAGGCTTTAAAAAAAATCGGGTTCAGACTTTACAGACACTATTGGAATTCTATGGGAGAAATCTTCTAATAAGGCCAGTGAGTATACCACGCTGTAAGTATACCATATAACATTATTGAACTCCCATAGTAGGAGAGCAGGGAAACACTGACAAACTAATACCCTCGGGGCCCATTTTTGTCTATCTATGCATGGCTTTTTTGTTTTATGTTTTCAAGTGTTTGCAAACTTTGATTACATTTACCTTTTTATTAATACAATTCTAAAACTTGTGTCGGTAGGTTTATTTAGTACACACAAATGTATATTTTTCATTGCAAGGTAGGAAAGATTGTAATGAGAATGACCGCAACACAATGTTTGAGTCTTTTGTGTATATATATATCTTTGGCATATTAGGGTTTTAAGCAGGTACAGGTACAGGCTGGCCAGGTTGCTCAAAGAGTTGAAAATATAAAGACAATAACAATCCATTTCATGAATATTGAAATAAACATGGGATTGCGGTTGGTAATTTCAGTTAATTCAGTCAAAATCACAGACACGGGATGCCATGTTATTTTCTCATTTCCAGACTTTATTCATGTCTTTGGCGGGATTTATTATTTAGGTCTGGTCATTGTTAGGCTGAATGTCCTAAAAATCCTGTCTTCATCCAAGTATTGTACGTCCTGTACTTTGTGTCGAGTTAAAACAAAAACAAAATTGTACAAGGACACATTACACATATAGCTCTGGGAAAAGCAACACAGGTCCTGACTTCCTGACGGCCAAGAAAATAAAAGCCCTGACTTCCTCCCAAAAATAACAAAGATCTGAAGAATTATAGGGGGATGGGGGGGAGGATTTAATAGAGTGATGAAAATGCATTAACATTTTGACCAAAGGAAGAATGGTAACGATACGAAAGCCAATTTAAATAACAGGGGGACCCAGTAAAGGAGGGCTTTACTGGGTCATCTGGGCTTCCAAAGCCTGTGCGGCCCACTCCGGAGCAGCCGTGCGTATCTTCTCTAGGAGGTTGTTGACCTGGAAACATAGAGACTGGATCTGCTTGTCCCAGGTGGGCAGTGGCTCGCGGGCTGGAGAAGACACAAGGAAGTGGATGGTTTCGAGTGCAATGTAATTGACGAAATCAAGGTTTGCACATCGCACACTTTACAGCCCGATTTTAGTGTCCTCTGTCACTAGTTTATAGTTGCTTCGCACCCATTATTTCCATGATTGCATACCAATCACGAGAAATAAAAATCGGCAGCAATTTTAATGTCCAGGCTGTCCATGATCCCACAAGGAAGTGGATGGTCAACATGAACATATAATATTCCTGCTGGCAATAACATGCTTTTCATTTTTAAACAGAGTTTTGTTTAGTCTTGATGTGATCAGAGATGTAGATAGAATTGATCATGACTGTCACCAACAGGTCAAATTAAGTAGAGGCTGTTTTGTCTGACTTACTCTCAAAGTGGACGATCCCATCTATCTGGTCAATGAAGCCATTCATACGTCCTTCAGTGATCATCTGGGAGGCTATCTTCTCAGCCTGAGGGAAAAAAAATTAGACAGAGTTAGGTCTGGCTATCACGTGCCAGAAAACATACAGTTGTAAACTAAAAAACTTTGGAGTAACCAAGTAAGACATAGGAATATTTTGGTTTGCAAAAAAACTCATACTCTGGCATGAGTGAAAGCAGTTTTTTTATGAAATAATTCTCACCTTTGCCGGGGGGATTTCCAACAATGCCCCGAGTTCTTCAAATGTGATGTTGTTGTACAGTTTACTGGCAGACAAAAGGTTGTGTTCGATCACCGCTCGGTCGAGAATGCTGGACCCTGTAGGGATATATCACAGATATCATGTCACGTAATGTATGGGAAACCTCATAATAATTCACCAAGCACACAGATTTGAGGAGATCAGCTGAGGAGGAAAGGATACTATGAAGGTGAGAGGAGAGGACAGAGGAGAGAAAATGTGAGGAGAGAAGTAGAGTTGAAGTGAGGAGAGGAGGGAAAATAAGATAGGAGAGGAGTGAGGAAGGAGAGTAGAGGAGAGAAAAGGGGATGAGAGGAGATAAGAGTTGAGGGATGAGAAGAGATGAGAGGAGAGAAGACCATAGAAAGAGTAACAAGAATAGCGCAGGGATGAAAGGAGGGAGAGAAGAGGAGAGAAAAGGTGAGGAGATGAGATAGGAGTGGCATTAATAGCAGAGGAATGGAAGAGGCAGGGCATAGGAAGGAAGAGTATATGTGAAGGTCGTTGTGCACCAAAGCTCAAGTGTAGAGCGCCTTGTGTTCTCACCGGAGACATATTTAATACGACGTATACGACTCGCCATCTAGGTCATTTAAATCATGATCATCAGAAAAGTTTACTCGGCGCATATTCAAACGTGGATGCTTTACGCTCTACAATTCAGCTTTGGTGGGGAACGACCCAGACGGGCTATAGTACAGTACAGCGTTAAAATACAACAAGGTGAAAAGCCCATTCAAAAATCACCGTCACCGTCTGTGGTAGTGGCCTTCTGGTGGGGCATCAGCATGGTAGCAAACTCCTGCAGCTGGTTGCCCCGGATGATGCGGTCCAGGTACATCTTCTCCAGGATGCCGTAGGCCGCCAGCTGCTGGCAGCGCTCGTCCTTAAACAAAGTGGCCAGCATCCTTGACCGCTGCTGACCTGAGTGGGTAGAGGGAGGGAAGGTTGTGGATTCATTGGAGTATGCATTGCATTTATTGTACTGCTTTTCCGCAATTTAATCATTTAACAGACGCTTCTATCCAAAGTGACTTGGAATACATTTTGTACGATTTATTGGTAGTGGGGGGTTGGGAGTCTTTTGCTCAGGGATGACTACCGGCAGACCGCATGGAGTCCAAACCCAGAGCCTTATGGTCAGATAATCCATCTAATCAATAGATCATCCTGCCACAATGGTGGTAGCCTGCATGTACCTGCGGAGGCCAGTATAGTGCAGTTCAGCGCGTGCTTCAGGGCTTCCAGGCGCTCTGTTTCGTGGACGATGGACTTGTACGACAGCTCGTTGTACCGCTGGGCAGCTTCGATGAACTTCCTCCTGAAGTCCAGCACTCTAGCGTAGCACACCTGAGCGACAACACGGTGTGATATACCATTTATGAACAGATCATTTCATGAAAATTAAATTCTTTAACTCCAAGCATCATCAACAGTGCAGGTAAAAACAACTTTTTAATTCAAAACAAAATCATATCAACGATAAAATACATATAGAGAAAAAAGAAAAACATGTTGTTGTTACCTTATAGTGTATCTGTAGCTGTTCATTGGACGACTCGTTCTGTAGCAACGACGCTCTGTTTATGTAGGCTTCGGCTTGTACCGGGTCGTCATCCTCCAAGTATAGACGAGCAATTTTCAGGTACGTATCCAATTTATAATCTACATTGTATTGCCTATGGAGTGAACGAAGAGAGAGATAGTTAAAACATCTTATTGCATCTTATTAAACATAAACATGTTTGCAGCTAGGGTTAGCTTACTTCTGTCCCGTTTCCAGTGGGATTCCAACTAAAACCTGTGCAGCGTTTCTCCAGTCTCCCTCCTTTTCGTAAATAGTCGCCAGGTGCTGTCGAATAGAGGCTACCTGTGGAAAAGTATGGCAGTTTAACATTCAGAATTTCCACGTTTACAAGGCCACTTGCAGTGAATTTCATAAAGTCACGGGTTGGTAAGGGTACAGAAGATACAGAAAAAGTATGAGAGCAAACATAGCACCCACTTGCTCTTCAAAAGAGATGACCCTAGGCTGTATCTTCTCCAAGGTGAAGTGGTATATGGCCTTGGCGGTGCTGTCAGGCAGGTTAGGGAGGTGTGTGCAGAAGTCTGTGAGAAGCTGTCTCGAGATGACAAGGCTAACATTTTCATTGACCACTACAAGGGAAGAAGGAAACAAAGAGTACATGAGTATGTATGCTGGCTTACACCCTATAAACTGTATGGGTCAGGCGCCGGTGGACGATTGAAGGACATTATTTTATATGCTTGTCATACATCGATTAATAGGTACATTTCTGTTCAAGGATAACCAACCATTCAAACACAAACACAGAACAGAATACCCATTTAACAATATAAAAATAATATGACAGTATCAACATCCAACTTTCCACAAGCTTTTGACAAATAGAAAATCAGTTCCTGTTAAAATGTTGAAGTGAAATAAAGGCAGCACTTACTTGCTTCTACGAAAGCTTTTAAGAACTCTAGTTGATCTGCATCTGTGTACTGAATGGCCTTCTCCAAAATTTGACGATACCTGAAAAATAAAGTTACATTACTGATTCTGATAGAAAAGGCCATCAAACTATTAAGTATTGTTAAACATCTATAGGGCGAGTTTTGGCACTAAAGTCGTTTCAAATGTGGTTAATTTCTAATTGAATCATCTTGTATATAATATGATAGAAATGTGTCTTATGGATGGGTGTATTTGACCTCCAATTATCACAATTTCTTCTTTCTTTTTTTAAACAAATGTAAATGATTAAAGTATGTTTGTAATAGATAATTGCAGTCCAATGCACAAGTGTTTCATCTGACTAGCTGTATGCATACATATCTATAAGAGATGTATTACAACGGGGTATTATTAATAAAAATATTCCTTTATACAATACATTCAATAATAATAACTAGAAGTAATAACTATGGGTACAATAGTTGTGTAGCTTTATCAAGCACCTAAAAATATTGCACTGCTGTGTAAATTGTATGGTGCATATCTCTCAGACATTACCAATACCAATACAAGGTCGTTGGATTAGACCTGTAGGTAACAGCTAGATCCTGGAAAGAACCACTAGTATAAAAAGGCACTTTAGCTACTTTGAGAAAACCAAACAAAAAACATTTAAACCAGCCAATGTAGGATAAATGATTGTTTACTGACAAAGTAAACTATTGCCATCATAACAAGCACCCAAAATATATCAGCGATACACTTCAAATATGGCTGCCAATACAGCCAGCAAAAGGTTGTGCGTCGCATGTCATATAATACAAGGGCATTCATTAAGACTCATAGTTCAATTCGTTTTCCGAGCATTCCCTGACAATATTCGGATTCAAACGATGCGTTGTTGCAAGCGCTAGCTTGTTATTTCAGGTATGCTAACCTATCGAGGCTACATGCTGATGTAATTGAATGGGAAACTGAAGTGACACCATCAATAACTTAGAACATTCATTCTGTAGCTTACAGTTACGTATTTAGTATATTAACCACACTAGGAGACGTCTTAACAAGTTTACCCTTGAATATATAGTATTAAAGTCCGTGGAGAAACTTAAAATGGACAGGATAGTGTATGTAGCGTTAGAGCTAACTAGCTGACGTCTGCTAACTAGCTAGCTCTATGCTACGGCTACCAATAGATACGCGAACGTGCACATTCCAAACAAATACACACACATAAATGAACACTCCCTTGTTTGGTACGTACTTTGCAGCCAGATCTTTGTGCGATCCAGTTGAATTCATGAGCTGGGCAAGCTCTTGCCTCACTTCGCTCGCCATTGTTGGTGGTTCCTCTGTGAGCGTCAACCACTCAGTGCTCGCTGCTGTCAAAGAGGGCGACTCTACACATAGACTCTACACATAGACTCTACCCATCATAGATTCTATCTATAAGCTCGACCCATTAACTCGAGCCATAATATACTCTACCGATAGACCCATCATAGACTATACATATTACGTTACACGTTACCCATAGTCTGGACCCATAGTCTGGACCCTTAGATTCTACCCTTAGACTCTACCCATAGCCTAAACCCATATACTTTACACATAGACTTTGCCCATAGACTCTACCCTCCGTCCCCTGTCCCCTCAGCGCGAAACCCGTTGGGTAATATGGTTAATTTTTTAATATAAGAAAGTTAGTAATATTTCTTTGTATTTGTTGGCTTTTCTTCTCTCTGTCTTGTTCAAGCTGATTATCTTTTATTTTATTTGTCTGTGCCATACAAATATATATGATTATAACAATACTATTATTGTTATTAAAAATAGACAGCTATTTATTTCACAACCATTTTGTTAAAACATTACTAATAATACAAACACCGGATTACAAACATCGATTTTATTCAGTGTAATTACACAATACATTTTCTTTTACATATGTGAATATATTCATTGGGATATTGGCTCACTCACATGTCCGCAACTAGAAGTCATGAGAGAAAAAGGGAACAAGAGTTATTGAAACCAAACAAGTGGTTTGGAATCCCTGACATCATCATATTAAACTTCATTCTGAACTATTGACTTTTTTCTGTGTGTGTCTGTATGTGTGTGTGTGTGTGTGTGTGTGTGTGTGTGTGTGTGTGTGTGTGTGTGT
>JAOSLM010000078.1:7451566-7464604 GCA_025629765.1 Eleginus gracilis | reverse complement strand
CCCCATCTCTCTCTCTCTCCCTCCCTCCCTCTCTCCCTCCCTCACCTCCTCCCGGCTCCCCGTGTCATGCAGGAGTGATGGTGCCCTGAGGTTCTGTATGGGCTGCACCATCACCCCCTCCTCCAGCTGTTGTCACTAAGTGCTATCTTTGAGTTTGACAGCCCTTTCTAAAAGGCATTCCTCATCTCCCACCAACCCTTACCTCCCACCACCTCGCTCTCTCCTCCGTCACCTGAGCCCGGGAGGGCTACAAATCAAGGCGGTTGCTTCTGTTGTTGTTGTGGAAACCGGGATTGTTGTGGACAGGAATGAGGGGAGTAGGTTGTCCGTCTTTACCGCCTTTCTCAACAAGCGATCGTTTTATGAGAACACTTGAAAACGGGGGTTGTGGCGACTAAGCGATAAGGAAGGATAACTGTTCGTCAAATCCATCACCTGACTAATACACTATCTAACGCGGACGGAGAGTGCAGTGGAAAGGGGGTTCAGCTCCCAGCTGAAAAGGCACTGGGTTTGAACCCTGAGGTCCTCAGTCTTCCTGCCTAACCCCTACCTGCTTATTACCCACGTCAATTAACTTTGTCACAAAGCGTCTGCTAAATGGCTTCATGGTAGTAAACTGTCAAATAATCTGCCGTCAGTAATCGATCCACAGTTGTTCATTGACCGTGGTTTCCTCACCACTAGGATTTGATTGAGTACACAACTTTGAATTTAAAAGACAATACAGTTAGTAGCGCGATTCATCCAACATTCTCTTCTCTATTCTGTCTGTTTCATTCGTTTTAGCAGACACTTGACATTTGTGAGCAGGCAGGGGGTAGGGTCGCCTACAGGTAGACTACCGTACTTAAACTGGGAACCTTTGGGAGGGAAGTCCAACACCCTGCCCACTAGACTATCCGGCCTCCAGATGTGGGAGTAAAATACCAACCGTTTTCTGTTGATCCTAATTAATCAGTTAAGCTCGGAGTCAGAACACAGCCTTTATTAGCCTACACTACCGGCTAAGTAAACACAGACAGTTTGGTGCAGGTTACAGCGACGAAACAGTTGAATCACAACGAGGAAAAGCGTCTTCGGATCCTAAAGAACCAGATCGGGTTCCTTCACATTTATCTTTTGAAAGCGAGCCGGAGGAAATTAAAGAACAGTTAAAAAAAAAAAAGAAATGTTTAAAGAGGACTCCTTCCTACTAGGACTAGGTCTGCTACCATGGCAACCCAGGAGACTAGGAAATGAGAGCCATGGTTCTGGCCCCACTGGCCCGCGTGAATGGAAAGGTAGTAGAGGCCTCTGTTATCAGGCCTCCAGGAGATTGTGTTTAAAACATTTTTATAAATCCAATCAAAACACTAAAAGGATTTATCAAAATGTAATTGCTTTCCTTGGCGTTGAATAGGACTTTTTTTCCCCTCTTCTCTCCTGTGCCATACAGGTCAACACAATAAAACTACAGCCGAATAGAAATATGGTAATACTATCTAAAGTTTTTACTCTCCCCACTGAATCCCTCTAAAATGTGTGTTTACTAACTCCTCTACTGCACAGAAATACTGTTGGTGTTTTTGACCGAACAAGACCTGAGCCATGTGACCTTCCATTCCATTCCCTTCTTTCTTACTTCTGTGATATTTTGCTGACTGAGCGACATTGATATCAGTTTGCTTCGGTGTGGTTCACAAAAATCTGCCTGTCCTTTGCTTTGGCCAAAACTGCAATGATGGGATGTTGGATTGGAGCAACTTGCCATTGTGAGAATCATAAATTGGTCATGGGAAACTAAGATCGTACAATGCCTGGTTAAGAATATCTGTTGTTTTACTGGGGATTTTGGTTGCAATTTTATGCAATGCCGTTGTCTGACAACAATTAGCACCACCCAACACGCTCACAGCTGGGACACAGGAATTCGCTTGGGCAATAGCCATAAATGACTTTTTTTCTCTCAATAGGGTCAATAACCTTGGGTTGCTATTCAAGGTTGTGTTTTCTTAAACCTATTTTAGGTTTAAAAAGTTAGGGTTATCAGGATCAAGACCCTCTGACTCATTCAGTCTATATTGAGCAAGCTAACAAACCAGGCTGCAGGTTAGTAATGAGTACAACACATTGGGGCAACGGTTTTAGATCATCTGAACTTAAAAGAGTGCAGTCACACCCTGCTATTTTCTAATATAGGAGGGTATCGTTTCATATGCGGGTTGTGAACCAAACCGAGAGCGTATAAATACTTAGAAGGTTGAATCATTGACGCCATTGGTCTGGGATTTGCGTTCTCCATCTGTGTCATTTGGAAAAAAAACAAGTCTGACATCTTAGGCCTATGTGGAATCGAGTCTAAGTCAAACAGTGTCTTTCTTAGGTCTGCCCAAGTGGCCTTGTTCACCCAGTAGTAGAGACCATGCCCGCTGAACTCAACGTCCTCAACATTGGGGTGCATCCACACCCAGGGGGAATAAAACAATGTTGCTTAACAATCCGGTCACGGCCCACACCCCCCTGCCGGCATAGTTGGGTGAACCCAAGCGGTTTGGTTTTCATGAAATGTCAAAAATGTGTTTCAACATCAACTGGTACATCAACAGCGGGCTGAATGACGCCTGACTGCTGAAACCACAGTAGTGTGGAACAGCTTAGAGGATTTGGGTCTGGGCTTTGCGGACCCCCGTAGCAAAGTTTTTTCTTCTGGGTCACTAACAAACAAACCCATTGGGCTGTGATGTCGGACGGTGGATGCTTTTTAGAAATGCGCTGACCACTGAGATCCCTGCACGCAGACGACGCAGCCGGATGTTGTGGTTTAAAGTAGGACTAAAGGAACTACAGCATACTCATCACTGGACTGTAGTTGGTAAACAAAGGATTCCCGGTCTCTGCTGCCACCGCCGTGATCTCAGTGCTGACTGAATTAAAACCGAATCACGCCGCACTGTTTTGCTCCAGATTGCAATCACAGGACAAACAAGGAGTCATGCTCGGTTTGATTTAAACCACTAAACTCGAAGGAGTGAGCGCCATGTTTTGACTGACATCGGAGCTGTGGGGGAGACTGGCAGCTCAAGTGACCATGGATGGTAAAGGCTACTGGGCTGACAGGAGCCTGTACGACCACCAAGGTCTCTGGCTAGTGCAGTTACGGTCGAGAAATCAGGTAAATACATGTTATGGATTCATAAAAAAATGCTAACTTATGTTCTACGAGACAAGCTTGTAATGGAATAATCAAGTGAATAGACTATAGCGGCTCACAGAGATAGAGAAGATGGGTGGGCGTGGACAGAGACATGCGTTATACATACCCTCCTTCTCCTGCTCTTTCTCCGCTTCTTTCAAGCTGTCTTCTTTCCTCTGCTTTATGGCCAGGAGATCCTTCTTCAACTGCCGCGACTCCTTCCGCAGTTCATCGCTGAGGATGCAACAAGAGTGGTTGGGGTGTTGGACTCCAGGGCCAAAAGGTTTATGGGTTCGAATCCCAATGTAAACAGTCCACTCTGTGGAATTTCTGAGCAAGATGCCCCGACTATCCTACCTGCTCGTAAATGTCATGCATGGCTTAATAAATTCTCTGCTGGGCATTTTGGATAAAACCGCCGGCTAAATAACTCGATTGAAAAATAATTACCATTAAAAACTAAGCAACACATTTTTAGCACTTTAATGACATTGACTTCACCCATTATAAGCTTCGCCGCTAAATCAGGGCTCTAACGAGGGGCTAGCTGACGGTTAGAACCGGTTAAATACTTACACAGATCCCAAGTCATGGATAAATTTAGTCTGGTACTGAATAAATACATATTTTGGCTGCACTTGCCGTTCGTGGCAAGCGAGCATGTACATTCATTTTCCACAACTTTCCACATTAGTAATCTATAGTAAATATGCTTGACAAACAAATAATTATCTTGATATACTCCAGGCTTTTAAAACATTTTGTCTGCGGGGTAATGTGTCTAGGTGAACCGGATTGCACAAAAGCTGTATACAAACTCTGTATACAGCACTTAGGAGTGAATGATAGACGTTTAAAGCTGGCCTGTGCTGTAATAAATTACATGGCACATATGCCATGAGAGTTCAACAGAGTTCCCCAAGGCATCAGAGAAGGTAAGACGGGGTCTGGGTGAATCAGCATAGGCCTATGAAGAGCCTGCAGGATCCAAAGTCCTGAAATATTATGGAAGCCTAATGCAAGTGCTTCAGTAGTACTAGGACGAGAAATAAGTTACAGTTTAAAAAGGTTATGAAAATATCCAATTATCATTATACCCGTGACACATTAAAACAATTTAAACAAAATAATTTAATTTGGGGCAGACTAGGATTGTTTACTTGTACCAATGTTTGACTTCCAGCCGTAATGTTCCGGTCTCAAAACCCAGATGTCCGCAGTCTGTAGGCCTCTCTTGGGCGTCTTTGTATAAAAGCATCTGCTAAATCACGACTAAAACGTAAAGCAGCAACTCTTTCATATATGCACTCTAACTGTAATCTTAAACTTTTATCGAGAAATCTACAAAACCAGCGCCGTTTTCCAACCTCCGTGATAAAAACGTCCCCCAGACGCCTGAGGCAGACCGAGGCTCGGGCCGTCTCTTCCAAGTTGATGGTTGGTTCCCCTCTTGGCCCGACGCCGAGGTGTCAAAGCAAGGCCCCGGACACTTCAGGTGGAGAGATCAAGCGGCAGGCGGTGGTGTCCGCCGCTCCTTCACACATCAGATACGAAACCCCCACCGCCCGTGCCAGAGCAGATATGTAATGTTAGAGAAGGATAATATTTTTGTACGGCCTGACAGGCTCTGTTTGTGCTGGTTTCTCCCGCTGCGGAGCTATAAAACACAGGTAAGCTGCAGTCCGGGCTCGTGGCCCAGAGAGCCGCCAGATATCTCCAGACCAAACAATGGCAGCCTTTGTTTTGTTTTCTCTTTCTCTCGCTCCCTCCATCTGCTTCTCAGAACAGACCTCCTTATTATCCTGTCCTCTCCTTTAACTGCCACTTTCACTCCTCTTATGTTTGCAGCTTCCTAACTCTCGTCTTACCTTTAAATGGTTTTCAGGCGTTTGCCAAGAACACCAACTGTGGGAGTTAAAGCAAATATTGCCCTTTATCTATTTTTTCCAGTGTTGGCCTCATCGTCAAGGTGTTTTAGCTGACGGATCAGTCAGACATGCAGCTGGTTAGATTCCTTGTTTTTATTATCTGGTAAAACTGTAATTGCCAACTATCGATAGAGATTTACGTGCACAAAATGGGCAGGCGGACAGTCTTATTGCAGTGTTGGTGCTTAGAAAAGTGCTTACTCTGGACTCTTGGTGCCAGGACACCTGACACACTTTTGTATTAATTATTGAGCAGGATCCATGCACTGACATCTCCTCGGCTCAAAAGGCTCATTCAATATCAAACAATAGAAGGTAACCGTGTCAACAATGTCAACCGTTTTTAGATGGTACATGCATAGGTATGCTGCAAGTCACTCCATAAGTCATCATGCAATCTAGAAAGTGTCTTAAATGAACACTTGGGGATCTTTCAACCTGCAGCCTACTTTTGAATAATTTTGACATAGAACAATGCAAGCGCCATAGCATCTGTCGATGTACGTCCTCTAAAAGTGTTCTTTTTTGCCACTGACTGGCTCGGACTAGATTCGTTCATTATGGAAAGGATCTCGGCAGAGAAATAAAACTTGTTTCTTTACCTCTGGCCTGATCATGGTCTGTTTATTATTGTGTCAAACCAAGTCTTGCTCTTAAATCTCATCGTTGCAGGATATTTCCCTATTGTCATTACAATCTAAATTCTCTTTCACCCGAATCACTACACAAGGGCTTTATGAGGCCTTTCAAAATAAACTCGCCGCTCTCATACATTTCCACTGTTCAACTCATGTAACAACTCAACTAAACTCTCATTGAGCGAGACTTGGTTTGACACAATTTGACTGTGATCAAGCGAAAGGTGTATTCCCCCATAATAAAACAAACACTCATAAAACAAACACTTTTAGGGGATGCATACTGATGAGCACTATTGCTATAAAGGAGTACATTGCTGCCATTTATTCACGGATAAGGTCTGTAGCATTCTATCTCAACAATGGAGCAATCTCAATAATCGCTGTCTGCAGTAGTCCCAAATTGATTGGAAAATAGGCTCCAGGTTGAAACGTTGTCCAGTTTTCCTTTAATTACGCATGATAAAGATACTTCTTCTATCCGTGCGTATCATTGAGACATCTTTCACAAACGCGGTGCGTTGCGATGACACAATCGATGATGTCCATCTCAAACAAACACAAGGTGAGGTGGATCAAGCGGTGCATTGGACCCAGAGCAGATCAAATGAACACTGCCTAAATATAGAAATAGAAAAACAGATTCTACTGCAGAGGGAGAGAGAGCGAGAGAGCGAGAGAGAGGGACCTTTTGTGAGTGAGTGATCGCTCTCCCGGCCTGTCTTGACACGCTGCCATCCGAAAAACAAGAGAGACATATCCACGGCAACAGGCAAACAATCGGCTCCACAGTCCCTCCTTGCCAATAAAGAGAGAGGCCAGAGAGGAC
Source organism: Eleginus gracilis (assembly GCA_025629765.1). Taxonomy (NCBI): domain Eukaryota; kingdom Metazoa; phylum Chordata; class Actinopteri; order Gadiformes; family Gadidae; genus Eleginus; species Eleginus gracilis. The sequence goes on along the minus strand of JAOSLM010000078.1, from coordinate 7,458,034 downwards.
AGGGGGGGGGGGGAAAGGACCCAACAACACCTGTTATTGCACACCTTGGGGCTGAGCAAATTCCTTGCAGAGCCTTCAACTTGGAACACAAGACCTTTTGGTTCGAGCATACCTGGAATCACCTCAGCACTCTCCATGCCCGCAAGAGGCGTACACTTCGTTAGTCGACAGCGCAGAGAGGTGAGATGGTTCGATGCATCCCGTTTGCATATTCGAGTGCATACATTCACAATGGATTTCACTTCATGCTGATTCATTTTCAACGATTCCCATCATCAACATCGTGGTGATGATGTTGACGCCGATTCGTTAATTCCTGTTTTAATGGCTCTTAAAAACAAAGCATGGCTCCTTTGCCAGATATAATAAAAAACAAAAAAAATGAGATCAGCCTTCAAATATGTTCGAGTAAAAACCATATGGTCTTTTATTTTATTTATTTTTTGGAGTTCAGAAAATGAGGCCAACAGAAAAGTTTTTGGGCAATGAGTGGGCAAAGTGGTGAGCCCTTAAAAAATAAGAAGTATTTTGTAGCTGCGTACAATGCTTTGTGCCATGTGTTGCCAACACCATCTTAAAACCAGAGGCTGCCATCCGAAGCCTTTGAAGGGGAGCGAGTGAAAGAGAGAGGATGTTGGAGACGCTCCAGGGAGCTTCACTTTCTCCTCACTGAGAGAAGGGGGTTTGGGGGCATCCCTTGACCCCATCGTCCAATCCCCTCTGCCTCCCTTTCACGAGCACAATGACAGCCATTCAGCACGACGCTGTCCACCTGCCAACCACAGAAGAGACCGGGGCTGCCATCTTTAAAAGAGCGGAAGGCCGGGGAAGAGGAATCAATGAGGTCGGAGGGTGTCCTGCCAGACAAACAGTCCCAAAAGAGAGCTACATGGAGTACCCTTGGTAAAAAAATAAATTAAAAGAATGAAGCCTCCTTTGGGACACTCTATAAGGACTGCCAGTTACTGGTGCACATGCTTGGCTAGGACTCGGACGGTGAGACAAAGCAATGACCTAGGTCAGCACGATCTAGACTAGAGGAGTTCTTTTTTTTACAGGCTCATCTGCTGCAGTCGTTATCCAGCAGTAATTATGTGGCCATGATTTTATGGTGAAACACGGACCCCGCCATGAAGAGTCGTATACCACACACTCGACCTCGATGGATGCCAATCGGTCTGCCACAAGGACTCCGAGCGCAGCCACCCTGGTCTTTCCCCGGGTGGACGTCCACCGCATTCGTAAAAAGGGAGCGCGTGATCCGGATACATGCGATCCTCCTGATTCATGGGCTAGGTAGGGTAACAATGCTGGCAGGCCGACCTTCCCCCTCGGGGAAACTCTTCAGGGCTTGAGCGTGAGACAAGGCGTGCTGGGAGCTGGAATCAGAGGAATCTGAACTCCACACAGGAATCTGCATGACTGTACAGAGATCCTTGGACAGGCACGCACACACAACACCCACACAGTGGACCAAAAGCAGCCTCTTCCCGTCTTGCTTCACCAATGCATTCTTGTGACCAGTGCTCAAGCAATTAATTGATTCGTCAATTAAGAGGCAATTCAAATGATTCCAAGTTGTATTATCGATTCAATGTTTTTGTCATTCATACAGAAATTTGATATGTGGCGTCATTCTGTTTTAGAAATGTAAAAATAAATTGATAGAGAATGATAATTGAATATTGAGTATAAGCAATTAAGGAGCAGGAGGGGTTAGGCTTGTCTCCATATTAAGACACAGACATTAAGGGTTTCAACCCTTATGGTACCGTGCCCAGAGTTGTCCATCATTTACAGTAAATAGGAACTGTAGGGTCAGAATAATGGAGTACATACAGTGCATCAATGGCTCCCTTAATTCCCGGTATCAGCATTCGCTGGAAGACGCTTTGGATAAAAATGTCTTTGGCAGTAAATAACCTGATCATTATGCACAAAGCCTGAACTACAAGGCCAAGAAGGTAAAGAAATATGACTGTGTCAGACATGATGTCTCAGACAGACTCTTCAGGTGCTTCGTTTCTCCCGGCTCTTCACGGAGTTTAGACACACATCATCGGTCTGGACCCGTTCCCAGTGGACCGGTCACCCAGATGTTCAGCCAGGACAAGGAGATCTATGTGTAAAACTCCAAAACACACACTGTTCGCTTGCCAAAGAACCAGATTATCTCTAGCTGGTTTCTGTAAAAACAGAAAGCTATCTTGATCTCCGTAACCTCGCCCTGAGAAAGTGTTGGTTTATGAGTGATGACAAGAGACAGGTGTATCCAATTACTGCGGGGTGACCCGGAAGGGTCCCGTGGAAGGGAGAAAGGACCCATTAGGGTTGGGGTCCGAGGAGGTGAGAGTACTGTCATCCTAACTGCGGCCGTTCCATGCAATGGTTTCATTTCACTACAAGGGTTTCAATCATACAAGGAAGTGGTATGATGCATTTAACTCTTGCAACACATTGAAAAGGCACTGGTGAAAAATCCTAAAAAAATAAGCAGATTTGAAGATAATGCAGGGGGAGGTCAAACAACAATCAAATTCTAATTTCCCTGGTTTAAAACTGCTAAACTGCACAACCAAACTGACGTGACGTCATTGCATCGTGTGAGATATAAAGCCTCAGATCAGAGCCCTGAGTCAGGATCTACGGGCAGGAGCTGATAACGTTGTGACGCCCGGCATCTGGAAACACTCGGCTTTTCCAGTCATGCCCTGTTGGGTTTCAACCAGAAGAAGTGGTGACTAGACTGCCACATACACCGCGCCGGGACCCCCAGTCAGAAGGGTCTTTAATAAACCTCAACCCCCCCCTACCGAGGAGAACCTGAGTTGGCCCACATCAAATAGGAACTCCAGACTTGGGCCATAGTCAAAACACAGTCAGAAACAGTTGGAATCTGATCTTGGTGGGGGAGGTTGGGGAGAGAGAGAGATTATTTTTCTCTCCATCTATTGCTTCATGTAAGAGGGTTGGATACAGATAACATGCTGAACACATTCTTGCACGGAAAGCAAAATCAGATAATGTACTTAGACTCATCTTCGAACGTAAAACAACTGTACATTATTTTGAAATCATTATACAATTACACAAATCAAAGACTTAAACAAGTACAATACTACTTCTAACTACTCAACGGAAACACTAAAGGGAGTGCAGACTCCATCAAATAACCACACGGCCAACATACACAAGACCGCTAAAGCCCCCATTTGACTCCTGAACTGCCTCCAGAGAGCTAGCCAGACAGCGCTAGCTCCAAAAGATGACAGATAACAGTCGGTCTTCCCTTCTTGTGCACGACGCCGAAACTCCCAGCAGGCAGAGAGGAGAGAGAGTGAGGGGAGGGTTGCCCCTCTCCCCCTCCAACAATGCAGACTTTGTCCGCGGGTCCAACACTGTACCTAACCGCCTGCCCTTTGATGGTCTGCCAAGACAAACCACTGTGTTGGGTTACGGCTCTTGTAGCATAACAATCTGCGCTTGGGTTTAATACACTACAGTCTGCCCGCATCGCTCTGGCTGTCACTCAGGGTCCCACACAGCTGACCCAGGGGGGCCCCGCACTCCTTATCCCATTAGTGCTTAATGAGAGAAGGGGACGGGGCTGTTATGTACGTGTGCGTGTGGAGGGGGAGGGGCGGGGGTAGTCACCTGTGAAGAGGATACCGGCCGGCGAAAACTGGCTACATAGTGACATAACCACCGACATCAAGAGAGAGAGATGAGATAAAATTCTGATCGCCTGCATCTGTTTCTCAGGCTCTCACTCGGTGTCTCTCTCAGTATCTCACTCTGTGTATCGCTCTGTTATCTGTCTCTCACTCGGTCTCTCTCACTCTTGTGTCTCTCTCAGTCACTGACTTGTGTCTCTCTGTCTCTCACTTTGGTTCTCTCATTCATTCACTCTGAGTCTCTATGTGTCTCACTCAGTGTCTCTCTCAGTCTTTTTTCTCACTTTCTCTGTCTGTCTCACCCTCAGTCTCCCTTTCTCGACCCAACCTTTGGTCTGGGTGCTTATACTATAGCAGTAAGTAACTTGGTTTGGGTGCTTACACTATAGCAGGTCCTTTTTCACAGTAGAGCTTGGTGGCTGTGGGGGAGTGTGTGTGTGTGCGTTACTTGGCAATCGATGGTAGTATTACCAGTCTGCTTGAAGAAACCCAGGCATTAAAGTCTGCCTGTTTCCTTATGTTAAAGCCAACATATAGCATTAGTATAGCAGATCCAGCACAACCAGTTACACATAGAACAATAAAAGAATTGTCTGTGGATAACTTGGTGAGTGTAAAATGTCTTTCTCTTAGAATATTCACAATATGCCCACGACCTTGTGTGTCCACACCCTCATTAAGCATAAGCATATAAAGTTTTAAATGATGATGGCTAATTTAACATTATTAATCAATATATGCAAATCCCATTATCCCAAGTGATATAAATATCAGGGCAGAAAGTTTAATACTTCAGACCTTGTATAGTGAGAAACCTTAGCATAACCTTGAGGATGCAGTTGATTTACATCACAGGGGTCAGTGTTCATCTCCATAATGGTTTAGTATGCTTTAAGGCTCAGTATCTGGCCCATGAGGAACCATACAGGTCATTGAGTGACTAAAGAAGGAGCTGTCACCAATGCATTGATATTTGTTGAACAAACCTGCCCCCTGGTGGGAAGGACAGTGTAACACAAGGATTTCCTGGACACTTTTCTCGAGGTTTAGAATTGATCCGTTTGACATTACAAGAGGGAGTGGCCACTAAGGTTTATTAGTTGATCGAGTCCACCAGTCGACTCCTTCCAGTTGGTCACAATTGGTTCGATTCTGTAAGTGCTTATCAACATGACACTAAGGGGCACGGTTTGCATGTGTTTACCTGCGACTCGTCTTCTTCTCATGGTCTCCCTCCCTGGCACTCGTGTTGGCATCCTCTAATTTCTTCAGCTTTTGAGCGATGACAGCTCTCATTTTCTGTCTTTGTTCCGAGTCGTACTCTTCACCTCCCTCAAAGTCCTCAATGGCACCGTCATCACTGTCTCCCTGAGAGGGTAAAAAGGCATGTACGGATACATTCCAGATATTATATAGCATTAAACAACGACAAAGGAACGGTTTCTATTTTCATTTGAAACCTACCTCTTCCGTGTTGGTTTTCTTCTTTCTCCTGCAAGTTTAATATGGAATATAAAATCAATTCAGCATGTAGATATGGTTGCACAAAGGCAGCTATGGTTAGGGGACATACGTTACACACATACTTATCTACTGCCGGGACAGAGCTAAGGCTGGGGTCATCCTTTAATAAGTCATGGCTGCTTTTGCCTTTTCCCTTTAATGTCTGGAGAAACAAGAGACACAAATACAAAGTGGCAATATATAGGTTTCAATATTTATCATTTGTGAGACACGGGTATTTTTGAGTGCTCATCTTCCAGGAAATGAATGGACATTTAATGTAGTCCAATGTTGATTTTACATAACATAACGGTAAATAAATACAAAACGTGTAACTCGTTACCTGGCTAACCTGTGTCACCATCTCCTCCTCTTCTTCTGCTTCTTCTCCAAAGGACAACAGACTGAAGTTCCTGTATACAAACAAATAAATAATTAAATAAAGAGGAAAGGATAGAGAAGGCTTACAGCTATGGATGGTAAAGAGTCGACTCACTTTGTGGCCTTTGACTGCGATTTCTTTGCCTCCTCTTTGTCCTTATTTTTTTTTTTACTTTCCCGCGGAATAATGTCATCAAATGGAGAATGTAACACCTGGCAGGAACATTTATAAAGTACATTTATTTTTTCAAAGTCAATTAACAATAGAATAAACAATATACACTTGTTTTTATGTATATATTGCAATAGATACACCCAATCTTCTATACCTCGGCTGTTTTGATCTTGTGAGGGTTGAGTGGTCTCTCGTCACTGTCACACTCAACCTCTGCCAGCCTGATCATGTTATAAACCGTGTCTCCTGTCACCTGTGGTGGAAGAATTTAGGAAAAGCTGTGACGTCAAAACAAGCATTTTCATGAGCCGCATTAAATTAATGTAAAGATACAATGGATGAATTTATGTAACTGTGTAGACTGTAGCATTTATTTTTCTAGAGAATACATTTGCACAAATTGGTGATGCTTCTATTCATGAGGAGGAGGTGTGAATCAAACCCCTAACCCCGGCAGTGTGCTACCAACTGAGATGCCCAGAGCAGAGCATGTTTACCTTGCCAAATATAGTGTGCTTGTTGTTGAGCTCATCTGCCCGTGCCAGAGTGAAGAAGAACTGGCTGCCGTTGTCGTGTGGGCCTGCATTCGCCATGGCAACCAAACCTCTCCGAATAAACCGTAATCTGGAGTGAAATTCATCCTATAACAACAGAATGAAGGGTACATGAAAAGTCATGATTCAATTGGTGAATACATTTGTAACTACAACTATGAAGAAAAGAAAAAGAGTACAG
>JAOSLM010000078.1:7022690-7032975 GCA_025629765.1 Eleginus gracilis | reverse complement strand
TGCAATTCTTTGGTTGACGAGTTGATGGTCTCTGGCTGCCCCTTTAACACACTGTCCTTCTGCGCTGTGTGTCCTGCTGTCAAAGGCAGAATCCCAGTATGTTCATACGGATGTCTTGTTTGTTTTTTTGCGTGTCCACCCAGGTGATCCCGTTCCCGATGTCCTGCGACTTACGGGATGAGTGCTCCTGCCGGGATCCCAACTCCTTGGAGAACCGGAAGGAGGAGCACGTCCACTCCCTGGGGTGACCTATCAGAGAGGTGGAGCCTTCCTCCCTCCTCCATGGCCCCCCGGGATCTCCAACATCCATCACACACAGCCAGAGTGGCCGAGACAGACCTCTCTCTCTCTCCACCACCTCCGCCTCCTTCCTCATCCTCATTTCGGCTCCCACCACCACCACCACCACCACCACCACCACCACCAACCCCACTCTCCTCCTCCTCCTCCTCCTCCTCCTCTTCCTCCTGCTCCTCCTCAACTTCCTGCACATGCTGCTTAACAGGCATACCTCTCCGTCCAAACTGCAAAACCCAAAACCAGCCGAACTGCCTCCAATCTCCACGTCGCAGACTGATCTCAAACACAAAGAAACAGAAGAGCAAGTCCTGGCAGAAAAAGATCAATTAGAAAGTCCCACGTTCGCTCCAATGTATAAGGAAGGCAACCCCGCTGCGATTCTGTCGTACGGGAAACCAAACATGTACAGCAAAAAGGGGGAAAAAATATTTAAAAACTAAATGAAAATTCAGAAGGATACACAAACAAGCCTCGGTAGCATGCCTTTTGTTCAGTTTGTGCCAGCATTGGTGTGAATATTAATGATATCAATGCCATATAATCTCATGAGTCAAAATGGCAGAATGTGTCCTGGGTAGTTCTATGATTTGCTTGTATAAAGGAGAGTATCATCCTCATATTGAACAAAGAAACAAAGTCATGGGCACTTCAAAGGCATGCTACTAACTTTAAGAAAGGGCTTGATTTTAGTGACTTCCTCTTCCTTGATTCTAAACTGGCTAGACATTTGATATCCCTAATGCTTAACAGCGATGTATTGCTTTTCTCCTGAGTATCTCTGGCCATAGAGATGATTCCCTAAACAAGGTTAGGGAAGGGGAAATGAGACAGCCATACAGTTGAGTTGCAAACAAATTCTACATAACAAAAAGAAAACTTGAAACAAATTAGTACCTCGTTTCTCCATGATGAATCACCACAAAACTAGGTTCCAAAACTCTTTTTATATACTTCTATTTGGAATGCAAGTCCAGTGATTCTTTTTAGCATGACCTCTGCTACTATGTTTGCTGCTACTTGCGATTTTAACATAACATTAATCTAATGGAGTTAGACAATGCCTCGTCTTCCTTGCTTAACCTCCTTTGGGAATTCATTTACACTTGCATACGTATGCATGTACTAAAACACACATTGGGACAGAACGCATGCTGGCTACACCACATTATAAATGCACTAGGAACTTTTTACAAACCTGGAACCTCACTTCTCCATCTCAACGTAACTTTGCAAGTTCGCAAAAGAAAAGGCGAAACACATTGATTTTACAGAACTTAAAGAATGTCATTGATAACACCTCACTAAGGGATGGTCTCATTTCAATCTCAGTTCAAACTCTTTCCTTTATGGAAAAAGGCACTGGAGAACTCATGAGTAGACAATAGAGTTAACCACGAATGGCCACTTGTTAGCCCTGAGCGTCCGGAAATAGTTTTTGAACTGAAAATGAAATGACTGCCAGCCTGTTAAGAATGTAGTCAATGCTCGTCAGGTTTTCTCAATATTTTTTACCGCTTCATTGCACAGTAGGCCTACCGCACGGCACATCCACGGAGACAGGGCTGGACATAGGCCAACCTTGGCAGGAGAATACCACATTCTCTCTCATGATTACCCTCTTAGGTTTGCTTAGATGCATATTGAAATGACATTTGGATGTATTCATCACAAAAACACACCGCAACGTCCTCTTCTTAGGTTTAGAAGTTGTTTGCCGCTAACGGTGCAATGGTGGAATCGTCTCTTTGCAATACCGAGAACGTATCCATCCCTCCACCAAATCCCGCCCGATGGATTTCAATAGTTGATATGGCTGCTAATCTGTGTCTGTATTTCTTTCTACTTTCCATTCCAAATGTATGCAACGGTTTTCCTCATGCGTATTCGATTACGAAGGCTGCCTGACGATTTGGTCCCCGACTTTTTTGCTGCTCTTCTTTTTTCTGGTTTCCAACCTCGTCATGGTAACCGCCCTCATCATGGTCACCCCTCTGTATCTCGTCTTTTCATCGGCCACGGTCCCATATTAGGCTGCTATCGCATACAACACAACAAAAACATTGTCGTAGACAGAGGGCAAGCTGAAACGAGTAGCCATTTAGAACAAAATAATTGTATATCGGAATCTATATCAATCGATCAACTAGGACAACACCACCACAAGCAAAAAAAATGAAAAGATAACGAGGAACGTATTATTTTCAGACAAATCGGTATAGTGTAAATATTACTATATGTTCTTTATGACAAATAAGTTGAAGAAAAACGTTTTAGGTTTTGTTTTTGTTTTATGTCATATTTAATCAGTATTTGTATCATTGACCTCAGTTACTGCACTTTTTTAGTTGCCATGTAAGAAGAATAGTATATAATTCAAACATGTTTAGAAGCTGCTATTGTTGAAATGGTGATTTGAAACAAACTTTGATATTCTGTCATTTGACTGTCTTTATTACTATTAGCTTTTCTTTGCTAAGTGTGTTTTGAATCCTAATCCCTAAAATCTACCTTCCCGCCAAATATATGAACTGGTTTTTGGATCCAAGAAGCCTAAGGAAAGACAGAAGCTTGCTATTATTCTTATATTCATCTTCCATTTTCCATAAAGACCTTGTGAAAAACATACATCAGAGGTCGTTATATATTACAAATATAGCTGTTGTGTAATGTATCATCTTAGGTTTTGTGTTTTTGAGTTTCCGCAGAGAAACCGAGAAATGTTATTAGGGAAGGATAGCTAAATGAAGCAACTACCAAAAAAGGGACTATGGAGAGACTTTTGTTTTTTATTTTAAAGGAACTAGGGGGTTCTGACATGATACATGATCTTCTAAGATTGCAGTTAACACTTTATATGAAAAAAAGAAATATATATAGCCCTGGTAAACGGAATTGTTATATGTTGATCTTATCAAATGATATGTACTATTACTCAACAATACTGCTGCTTCCCATAGAACTATTCTGCCAGTGGGGAGACTGACCTTAAGTCAACAACAACAACAACAACAACAACAACAACAACAACAACAATAACTGTACACACCAATGGCATACAGTTCTTTCGGTTGGTCATTTGAGAGGAAACAGAAAACAAAAAGTAAGGTCCTAAAGGCCTCCCCCACCCCCCATTTGTATGGATGTATCGTTGACTTTGATTGACTCTGATTCCCTCCCATCCGGTTCAAACTGGATAACGAAACGACGAGCCGTTTCACAAACTTCATGACAAAATCTCCTCCACCTTGTCCTGAAGGTACGTACACTTGTATTAATTCCATTGATGCAGGAACGAACAAAAAACTAAACAAAAAATAACGAGAACCAACTATGAGGAAAAGAAAGAACGAACAAAACAAAGTGGTCAAAAAAAGTTGTCAAAAAAAATCATAAAAAAACAAAACAAGAGGGGAAAAACAGGCCATTGACAGTGGCCATTTTGCATGTCAACTGACACAGTTTGGACAGCTTTTTGACTGAATTAATTCTCAACACACATTGGAAGAAGTTCTGCTTGTAAGCCATAGCCAAACCGAGATATTTCTGGGAGGAAAGTCTCAGTCTCGGGCATCGGGTGAGGACATGACCTCCCTACTGTAGACATCACAGGAGCCATCGCTGTACCTCATGCCTGTACTGTTTGCTGCTTCTATATTTTTGGTATTTTAGTAACATTTTTGCGTCTCATAGCAACGGTGTAAATAGTAGAACTATTTATTCAGAGTGTTATACTTTTTTAAGTTATATTTAATGTCCATGTAAGTTATTTTTACTTTTTTTGTTTTTGTCTTTCTTATAAACAAAAAAATATTATCGGTTTGTTTGTTTTCAAGACGTATATATATACTGAAGGCCTAAAAAAACTGAAGGAGTTGCTTCATTGGTCACTTGGGTGGAGATGGACACTATTTCTTTGTTTTGGTTTTCATCCAATGAGGATTCACCACATCTTACATATGTGTGTGCAGTGCACACATATACCGTGTTTATGTCAAAGCCAGAATGTAATGTTTTTATTTGTTTTATTTGATTGTTTTAGCATTTTTTAAATGCACACATAAGTCAATCACACACCTGTGTTACAGAAAAAGGAAAAAACAAAAATATATACTCTTCATCGTGCAGTAAACCCAACTGAGTACCACAGACACATACAGAACACAGCCTTTATTTGAGTACAAAGAGCAAATTGCATACGCAATGAAGAGAAGAATGCGAAAACGCAAGCGAGGGAGGGAGGGAAAAAAAAAGGGAGAAAAAGGGTGGCAGAGAGAGGGGGAGAGAGAGAGAGAGCGAGGGGGTACGTGAGGGAGTGGATCGGGGCTATTGCTTTTCCTGGCGGGTGTAACTATTTGCCCAGGTGTGAAAATGTGTACTCACAGACAGAGAGAGAGAGCTAGAGAGAGAGAGCCAGTTCGTGGGGGCCCGGGGTGGCCACCCCGGGACTGGGGCCGAGGGCCCCCACTGAGTCACAGTTTCTCCTGGGGTGGCAGCCATCCCTCTCTCTCTCTCTGGGTCTCCCCCCTTCTCCCTCTGACATGCTTCCTCAAGCCGGCTGTGGCCCGCTGGGGGTTCTAGCTAGCCCCCGTGTCAAGAGTGGAAGAAGGAAGATGTTTGCCCAGGCAAACCCAGGCCCAGTTTGACAGGCCCTGAAGGAGCCCTCTCTTCAGGGCTCTTTTCAGTCTGCTTCTTAGCCTTCTCCTTCCTCTTCGTCTTCTTCTCCTCTTCCTCCTCCTTCCTCTTCCTCTCTGTCTTCCTCTCCTCTTTCTTTTCCTACCTCTGGTTCTCCTTCTCCTTCTCCCCCTTCTCCTCCTTCTTCTATTCTTCTTCTCCATCTTCTTCTACTACTTCTCGTTCTCCCCTTCCTCAGCAAGCTTCCTATGTCTTCGTAGGATACACAGGTTTTATTTTTATACATGTTTTATACAGGCTTTGAAACCTCTACCTACATCTTACACACACACACACACACATAGATCCATTGTTTTGTCGATGCATTGACACAGGCTTGCAATGACCCTGGTTTGAAAGTGGTAGAATCCGAAACCCTTATAAGTATGTAGTGTCCGATCAATCCATAGCGATTTGGGGGGTGCAGGGACGGGTAATGAAGTATTTTGACAGTTTGTTGCCCGATGGTTTTGTTGTTGGTCAGACTCAAGCAAGAAAATTACTGATGTGCCATCAAACTATGTTTTTTTTTTGTGTGCATAATAAAACATCAAGTACCTCTCACAGACTTCTGGTTATACAAATTGTCCACTTGCATATGTGTCCTAACCCACCAAACAAATAAACTGGTGAACTGAACCTTTTCTAAGTGGGAAACGTATAAAAAAAGAGTATTTACATATTATGTGGATATCTAGTGGTATTATTGCAATGTTTCGTACCCGATTGTTCAGCAAATATATTTTAAGATGTAAATAATATTCTATAATGATTGTATTTGCAAAACCATGTGCTAACTGTTTGGGAGTAGTTCTTTGATTGATTTTTATCAAACTATTATACAAAGGAAATGAACCGTGAATATGTCGTGCATTGTGTACCATCAAAGTAGCACTTGAAAAAAGAAAAAAGAAAAAAATTATAATAATACTATCAGTAATAATCCTGTGATGCTTCACCACACCACTTGCTGTCAGAATTTATTTGTTCGTTATGGCTTCGTACAAGAATTTATCCATCAATTCAAATCTATTTATTTGTTGTAAAAAAAAAAGAAATTAATAAAAAAGCATTCCGTGGTAATTTCAAGAGTCCAAGAGTCCATTGTGATAAAAACCTTGTTTTCAGCCATCTTTAAAACGATAGGCACCAGAGAACCTCAGAACCTAGTTCTTTATGAAAGTCCCAATTCAAAAGGTTTCTGTTTAGTCCATGTGCACCGACAGTAGAACTTCCCCCTGGTGCGTTAAGATGGTCAACACAACACATTAGCTGTTTGCAGTCAGGCACACCGTGGCCCCACCCACACTGGGAGGCTACACTCCCACACCCATAATGGTCTCCATTTTGGTTAGGTTTCTACATACAGTATGCACTTTTCTTTCTGGCACATATACAATCAATTGGACTTCACTGTTTTAGTTAAGCCCCTCCCCCTCCCCACCAGGAAACCTGACTAGGTTATGTGTGGGGGGAGGGGGGGAGGTAGAAAGGAAATCGATGGATGGATGTTTCAGTTGATATTCGCTCTTTGTTTTAACAGTTGCAATTATACATATTTTTGGTGCTCTGGTACATGGCAAAAAAAATATGTCTGGTGTGCACTATATTTTCAAAAGGATGAATCATAAAAACGATAATCATGTTCATTTTGCTGTCATTTATTGTGTAGAAATAAAAACACTGGTCGAAGTGAATGGATGCTGGATTAAGTGTGATTCATCCTCCCGCACACACACACACACCCGCGCCATTTAAATAGTGTTCAAATAGTGTCCAAATCATCTATGGGTAAACCACATTAATGATTTTTTGTCGATAAGGTTGTGTGTCCCCATCTTTTCTAGGCAAATCCACTGGGATGAACACCTTCCAGTGAGCGTTAACACACCACTGCTCTTCACAAAGGGGGAATCCCTATACAGACCAACCCATAAAAGTGCTGAACTTGTCTTAAAAAGAGTGATGCACATTCTTCGTCATAGATACACTGGCATGGAAATGTGACTGCTGTTCCTGGCACTCCAGTGACGTTAATGGCCTGATTTGTGAGAATGGACTTTAAGCTACTGATTTTTTAAAGTGCAGTTAATGTTGCATGACTGGAAAAGGAGCAGGACTTGAGTGTAAAGAAATGGTTTCTACAGAAAGGGGGGGAGACGGAAAAAGAAAATGCTTCCCAGCACAGACTTGGTTTACACACAGAGGGGCATACCCACCCTATAATGATAGAAAGTGGAGCAATTCATGAAGGATATGTGTGTGTATTGGTCGAGCAAGCGATTTCCCCTCTTCCTCAACTGAATGCTAGCATTTTTTAATAAGATCCAATGCTGGATTGGAGTAATGCTAGTTCAGTGTTACACCCTTATTCACCCTTCAGATATTTTGTGGTGCAGAAGAAAGAGAAACCACAATATACAGCTGTTGTAAGGATGTTCATAGAAACAAGTGCCAAACAAAGTGGCAAGCACATATACAGGGAATAGGTTAACCCATTCCCTGTATACAACACTGATAGCTAGGATAATATTCTACACTATGCTAAGTACTATTTTTAAGTGCCAGATGTAATAGCTAGTAAATATGTGGAGCAACCAGCTGCCTGTCCCCATAGAAACCTGCTGTCATTTTTTAAATGTAAAAATCTCATCAGTTGTAATGCAAATTATATTGTTACCTCAGACTCTAGCATAATCAGCTTCTCGGTGATGCAGCAGAGATACCTGGGTTCAGTTCTTGCCTAGAGGGCTCTCCATGGAAAACCGAGGTCATCTTGAAGACTAGATGATGCATTGTGAACAAACGGAAGCCATGACGGTCTAAAAGAGTCGCTCGTGCAGAAGTGAATAAACTTTCTTTCAATGTGGTAGTTCCTTATATGTGGGGAGTCATTAAGTCCAAACATGTCTGTTTGTATGCACGTCAACAGAGAAAAGTGAAAATAATCTCATTCTGCACATTTTTGTCAGTGTTCAATCAGGGTATTTTTCCTTGCTCTCAAACCCGCCTTACGAAATGGTATGCAAGTATGGTTGCAATAAAAATGGATTAGGTCTTAAATAAATGCCCATTTAGGGACATAACCGTATTGAGTAACATGTCTCAGTCTAGAGACAGCCCAGCAAGCTAGCGGATTCAGCAAGGTTGTGGTGATGAGATTGCTATTTTCAAACGGAAGATTGTATTTTGCAACCTTTCATGCTTCGAAGACCTGGAAAGCTTTCTTTGAGACTCTCCAAATCGGCTAGACACCTATACTTAGGCTCACAGTATGAGTGTGCATAATTGACATTACAATTTACATGACAACCTTACGTTTCCAAAACGGAAGGACTCCACAGAGAGGACCCTTGTGGGAGATGAACTCGGTTCTCCATAGCCAAGAACCCAGATGTGATATATTTGATATTTATATATCACATGGTTTTAGACTGTCCCGACCGAGACATCTTTTTTGAAATGTTCAATGCTCAGAAATCGTGGCACTTGTTGACTGCCTCCCTTAGTTATTTAATCTGATTGGCTGGAGTATGTCAGGAATTAAGTGTTTGGAGTTTCGAGATGAATAGCAACATATTTTTGTGTGGGAAACCATATTTGGTCATTGAAGCAAAGAAGAAAGTGGAGCTGGTTATCTATACATTTTTAATATTTAACATTCTTCAGAAAAAAGACAATCAAAGCACATAATACAGATTTGTATATACAATTTAAAATGTACAATATAATAATTTACTATAACAAGTCATATAATCTGAAAAGAAATATAAAAAAAGGCATTGTAGATTTTCATTCAAACAATATCCATGGCTTCTGGGATGATCCGATGGACGAGAAATTAGTCGGTTGTGATCAAACAGTCACGTATTCCTCCACATTTTCATGTACAATCAACATAAAACCATATGCATCAAAAAAGCCTGTATCCTCTAAATTAAAATGTTATTGAAATGTTCTTTTCCAATACTTTTCTTTCCATGTAAATCGATTTTTAGAATCTGACCATTAAACCCTGATTGAGTGACCATCATGTGAAGACAGCATTTGTTATTTGTCCACATTTCCAAACAATGTAGTATTTTTTGCCTTACACATGGGGGGACGTTTTTCTTTCCAACATTATACTTTTTTTTAAACTTTTAAATCAATAATTGATTACTGTTTAATACTTTAAATATATGGCAACACTCCTGAACATAAATTAATCCAGTGATCCATTAATCCAACACTCAAGATGAAGTGAATTAACAAATGAATAAACAGTTGGTTATCGTTATGTTCTGAAACAACGTAAAGAGTTAAAATGCAATAATAATAAATCCGTGGTCGTTTCTTGAGAAGGTCAAAGCTCGGACTAATGAGAAGCCAATGCAAACAAAGCATAGACCTACGCAAGGTAAACAACAAATAAATAGAATAGCTCAACTTAAATACAATCAATATCCTTCTTTAAATCGAAACAATAGAGTTGTCTCTTCTCTTGGCTGTGGATTCTTTTTATGTATAACTATGATTTGGCTTAACAGAAGAAATGTCATTGTCAACTACAAATTCAGCAGTTGAATAACTTAGCGTTGAACTGCCACACATTTCATGTGATATTTGCCAAAATGGCTACCACACTTACGCTTTATAATGTTTGCATATAATCTAATTATTCTGTACAGACTATATATTTTTTTCTAATCTTAGAAATCATCCTCAAATTATTTAAATGAATGAGTTTTGGAGATGAATAAAAAAAGACTCGGTAATGGCTTCACTGCTTCATTAATTATTTCTCCATTAAACGAAGTGAGCAAAGATTCATATTTCCTTTCTTTTTTTGTATTCCTAAGAAGCCTCTTTTATTAAAGCACTGTAAAGAAACTCAAATATTACATTCAGTGTTTTTTAGCGCAACTCTTTGCCTCTTCCTCTCCCTCTCTTGGCCCAAAGGATAATTTACATGTTCAACACACTGCAATTCCTCGTTGATATGTGCAATCGCTGGCATTGTTGCAGTTAAAAAAATACAGTTCCCCACTTCTCCACACACACACACCGATGTTTATTTTTTTTAGGCCACACAAAATATGTCTATTCTCGTTACTCTTTCAACGACAAATAACGTCCGGCAACTTCTTGAGGTTTACGTGAGGCGCTCCCTGGATCCTTTGAGTTTCTTTTCCCCTCGTCTTCTTCTACTAAAAAAAAACTCTGGTCCCCTTGGAGGGACCCATGTTTAGCGGCACGGGGAGATCTTCAATCGATCTTCGCCGATTGCCTAACCAGACAAAACGTAAAGCAGTCTCTCTCTCTCTCTCTCTCT
>JAOSLM010000078.1:6889017-6901128 GCA_025629765.1 Eleginus gracilis | reverse complement strand
CACACAGACACACTCACAGACGCACACACACACACGCACGCCGCACGCACACGTATATGAGCACACATCAACACACAATAACAGATCCCAAAAACAAAAAAATCCAAAAATATGCAAAGCTGAACGCAGCACACGCACACACCGAGGGACACGGCCATCGTTGACACAGAAAACCAATGCACATCGGGGATGTCTAATGCGTGCCGCCCGTGATATCGGCCGCGCACAAATCTCCCACCAATACGCGGCAATCCTATAATATTTAATGCGGCTTTAATGCGCATCGAACCTTAACGACGGCACTAACGATATCGCCGGTGAGACACGGCGGCGGTAATTAAAGGTAATGCCGCCTAGCACGGCCGCAAGGCATGGCCTCCGCGTTTAGCCACTGGCGCTCGCGATAAGCCATGCATGATTATGTTTAAAGCCCCTCTTTTCATTTTATTTTGTATTACTTTTATGAGCTCTTTGTCGCATGCGTATTTTTATAAGGGGGGGGGGCACTCAGAGACACTTGGCGGCACGCCACCGGCCCTGACCCCCCGGGCTCCGCACAGGATCAGGATAAATCAAGGGCCCGATCGATGCCACTGCTCTGTCGTAAACAACGCGGTGACATCCCGTTGCTTTTACTTCCTGCTCCGCGCTAACCCCCTGGAGTGCACAGGGAACAGCCAATGGGAAGCTGTGTGTTAACCCCCCGGAACACACAGGGAACAGCCAATGGGAAGCTTGGAATAGATCTTTTTTTACAAAATCTAACATGGAATGCAATTATGGTGATGACGATGACGATGATGAAGAATCAATGCATGTTGATGACAGAGTTTTCTTTCTCTCTAGCTGTGTGAGTAGGACTATGGAACTTCACAAACCATCTATATAGTATCTATATAATACAACATATTAAATAGGCATTGCCTTGAACATTCTTCTTCTGACAAACATTTACTCTCCCTGCAATATTCAATACCAGTTGTTATCCTATTTTAAAGAAGAGAAAGAAGCAAGAAGCCTGACCTGAGCCAAAAATAAATAAAAATACATCATAAAATATGTTTGTAACGTTTACGAACTAGAAAATCCATTTTCTGTCGGAAATTTAGGAGAAGTGAGGCTGAATATGTATAAAAAAGCTACACAATTGAAGACACATAGAAAGGTTGAATAGCTGAATTCAAGAGAAAATACTTTAACAGAGTAAGCAGAGTAAACATACAAATCATTGAACATTTTTTAAATAGTTTGCCGAAAATCTGAGTATGAGTTAAAACAAATAGCTTAACTAACAGCAATATAGTGCTGATCTGCTAATAGCAGATCAGCAATGTGGCTAAACTTGGCTTAACTTGTCACATTCTAAGCCCAGTTAAGCCACATGCTGTTCACTGTTTTACACTGTTCTCGGTGGAGAAAGGGGTGCATTTTATATTAAGAGACACGTTTTGTTTGGCAAGTATATATACTGTACCAGTATATATATATATATATACACATATAATTCCCGTTATCTCTTGCCAGTGTAAAGCCCTCTGAAATAATTTTGTGTTTGCAGGGCACTTTATGAATAAACCTGACTCGGCTTAAGAGTTTCTTATAGTGAACACGACCATGGATTGTATTGGCAGGGCTCAAGGCTGCCCACTTTGCATTATTTTCATAATTTTGACTAGGTCACATACCTAATGACGTTCATGAATTGATACCTTGCGAGGAAACAAACGATTCACCAAAAGCGGATTGCATGCGAAATGCTGACATCTGCACCTCATTCCCCACCCACCGCCCAGTGAACCTTTGCTTGCTTTAGCTGCTAGCGGCGGCTCATGCTCAGAGCAGTTAGGCGCATTAGGCTGCAGGATCCCCACAGCGGCTGATCAATATCGGACCTGGCTATCGGAGAAACTTTATGTTTCTGATGCATTTTTATGTCAACTAGAATCGAAGGATTACAACTCAGTGTATACATGTTTCGATTCATACTACACATATATGGTACACGCAATGTCCTTCTTATTCAAACGTTGCAAGAAATCAGGGTGCAGGGTTAGTTGATGTGGTGCGCAGCTCCCTCTCAACCCCCAAAGGTGCTGGCTTCAATATCAGCAGCCTACCTGATGACCGCTATATGGGAAAAATCCAAAAATAGTAAATAGGAATGAAATGTATATAGCTGCATTTTGTTTGATATATGACACATGATAAGACACATACAGTGTTCAAGCGTCACACTGGTTTGATCCAGCCTGCAACGATGCAACCGTTACATTTCACACAAGATCGTAGTTGATTTGACTGTTTTCGATTTTCTTTCTAAAGTTGCATGTAGGTCAAAAAAACTGGGCTCCACAGCCATATCGTGTAAGTTCCCGTGATCTAAAAAGGGTCCATTTTGAATAACATTAATTAGTCCTGCTGATTGTCGGCACGTGTGATTGTCGCCACGCCAACCGCAGACCAAAACATTTGTCAAATCCTCATTATCGGTTTTCCTGGCATCCAGTCACAGGACATTTGAAGTGCGTTCCGTAGGTGGATGCACCTGACAGCTTCCCCATGGGTGTGGTGTGGTTAAGGTCAGGGTAATGATCTGGTCAGGGCTACCTGCAGGGGAATAGCCTTTGCTCCGCTCCGTCCAGGCAGACGGATTACGGTTGTTCCATCTATTTCCAACTCAGCCCTGCTTATTACCGCCTATTAAAGTGACTCTTTCTGTCGATTGCGATGGCGACTTGTATTTAGGTGACGGTTTTCCATCCATCTAGTTAGCACTGTTTTCATTGACTATGCATTCATTTAGTAGACAAATCTCTAAGAAAGACGCATGGTTATTTTAAGATACGTGTCATTTAAGGAGCAGCAAGGAGCTAGCGCATCTTGCTCAAAGGTGCCTACAGGCTAGACGGGGGCCATTGGAGATCGAAAACCCAGTGGCTTTTGATTATGAGTCATAAACACCGTAGCCACAACTCTATACCGTCCATTGTAGTCAGCTCAACAATAAGTATATACAAGCCAATATACATATATATATATATATAGCCAATATACGAGGAGGGGCTCACGCTGCATAATATGGCGCGGAATAAATGATTCCTGTTCCTGATAACAGACACAATCGACACAGTAAAGGGCTCTCCAAGGAGAAAAGCTGTTGATTGCGTTCATCGTCTTGAAATATATGCACATCTTATAAACAGACGCTTGAAATGTGAAAGTACTTATAAACAAAGCAAAAAAAGGCTCATAATGACTTACTTTCTCCAGTCAAACTAAGTGGCATTGAGAAACAGGTTGCTTTTAAAAGTAACGTTGCCCATTGTTTTTAACCTTGATAGTTTGCATATATTTTCTGTTGGTTCTGTTGTTGTTGATTCAACAACATGCAAAGCAATAAAAAAGACATGCCCTGTATAAAATAAGAAACAACTAGTAAACAAGATATAAAACAACTTTTTCAGGGAATCGTTTTTTTGGCGCTATACGTCAAACGTGTTCCTGTTTTTTCTTCTGTTTTTATTCATGGCAGTGAATGCATTAGCTTACATTCAGTCTACATAACTCAATATATGTGCTGAGCGTTATGACCTATGAACTAATCTGTATCATTTTCAGCATTGATGGTTTATTCATGTCACAATGAGATAACATTATCAGTTGGAATAGAATTGAAAATATTACGTTTTTTCTGTGTATAAAGAATTGTCTGAACCTTGTTTGACCAGATGAAGATAAGAAAGTGGTAACTTGATCAAATGTATAGGGTAGGCCTATTTGTATTGTTGTTGGGTGTTTTACAGTGAATATGTGTTTAACTATGTTTTACACTACTGCCTCTGCCATATGTGGCATGACAAACCACAATGGTAACAAATCCATGCCTCCGTTGTGTTATCCTTAAAGAGGATGCAGGATGTTGTTTGGCATCGCCTTTTATCTCATGTGTCCAAAAAAGAAACGAAATAACCCCACAACCGTCTCCGATACTACTGACACAGCAGAGTCAAACGAGAGGAAGGAGGCGGAGGAGGGGGAAGGGGTGGCACATTTCCTTCCGAAAACAGGAACACACGTCGGACATGTGGTGGTCTGACTTTGCAATTCATTTCTTTCCTTCCTTGGCAATGATGCATCTCAATTTCATTTTGATTCCAATTTGGTTCTCAACACTAGCAGGGGGATGGAACTGAGTCTGGACTTCTGCATTCAGTTCCATCACCCTGCTAGGGTTTATAACCAAGATGGCTGCCAGGAGAATAAGCCCAATGGCCTGAGGAAGTCTAGATCAAAACGAACTAGAAAATGCATTTCCTGCAGAAAAAGGTCAAAGAAAAGTGTGTTGATTTGTTAAATGTTTGACCAAATTGTGAAGTCTGATGTAGTTGAAGTGTCATAGAACTGACCCCCATTATAAAAATAATATTTTAAAAGTAGAATATTTTAAAAGGTTTTTTAATGGTAGTGCATGATTCCAAGCAAATATTAACATTTTAAAAGTGGAATAGAGTCTCAGGTTGAACAATCAGGTCCAAAAAAGTGTAGAGCATAAGAAAGAAAGAAAGAAAGAATAACCCTAAGAATAACAATAGATGAGTGCTGCCTGCAGCACTTACCTAATAATAACCCTGAACTGCATATATTTTCTAGGATAATATTATGCTTTGTGGTTGTGTCAAGGTACACAACATCGTTATCCAATATCCAATGATTAAATCAAAAACAGATCAAATAGGAGGAAAGAACTTATGTAGCACAACTTAACCAGCCTATTCTAGACATTATTGGATACTATGTGTGTGAATCCATAGCATGTTATGTTGTTATGTAGGATCAAATTCATAAGTCTACGCCTACACAACTCATGGGAAATATGAGAAGAATGTACGTATTTCTTGACTTTTCACTTTCCTAGCAACACTTGCTGCTATTCTGAGCCTGAAGTTGCCACTAATTAAGAAGGACGCTCATGGTTTCATTACAAATAACTGCTAAGCAACTGCTAGCTGACTTTAAATGGCGGTGTGTGGGCGGTTGAGATCTATCGCGGGCGGTCGGTCGCGGAGGTTTGAAAGAACACAGGGTTTTGCGGAGACAATGGGCGGTGACCTGGTCTTCAGTGAATACATGAGGAAGTTTACTTTATAACAACTGGATGGGCAAATGAAGGACAGAACGAAGGGAGGAAATAAGGGAGGCCGGAAGGGAGGCGGGGAGGAACTGTTTCAAAAGTGAGAAAGTGAATTTTGCACCGAATGAATGTGTGAATGAAGGGTGTCAGAGAGGAAGGAAGGACGAGCAAGGCAATGAACAAACAGCTCAGTAACGTAAAGGCTATCCTCATTAAAGTGCAGGAACATGCCACCCCGTAATCAAAATAACCTTGGAATCCATTTTTTTACTCAACAATTTGATTAAGTGATTCTGGGGCACTCCTTGAACAAAAATCAACCATTTGACCGTCTCATGGGAAACCGCACGCGTTACAAAAAGGTTCCCTTGGATACCCGTCTTAAAACCTGTCAAAAATAATAACCCCGTGCCGGCTTCAAGAAAAGGGTCATCTTAAGTGGCAGCAGGGCCACTTGAACAAACTCAATCTAGGACAGACCCTCAGGCTGTTCCCCCCAACCCACAGGCTGGATCCCCACACCCAACCCCTGCTTTATGGCCATTTGCAGCTCTGCATAGCACATCTGTCTGTGTGTGTGTGTCTCTGTGTGTGTGTGTGTGTGTGTGTGTGTGTGTCTGTGGGAGTGTGCTTCGAGGAGCATGTCTATATTTGCCTGCGGGCTGTCCATCTGTATGCCTTTGGAAACGGCCTGTGTCCCTCGTGTCCTCTAACTCAGGCAGACAGACACGCTTACATACACACACACACACACACACACACACACATACACACATACATAAATACACACACAAACACACACGTAAGAGAGCACACACACTACTCACCCACATACACACACGCATATGCACACACACATGTGCACGCATGCGGACACCTACACAGACCACGTGGCCTCCAACATTCATGGTTTGTCTCACCTGAATATCTTCTCTGGGGCCTGTTCTCCTGTAACTAGGTCATAGCCTTTCTCCAGGTTACTGTACGGCCACGGCCTGCCAGAGAGAAACACAACGCAGTACATCGCATCTTATACATTGCTTATGTGTATGTTTAAATATAAAATTTCCCCAAAATCCAAAAACACACAATATCATTATTTTCCGAAAAAATAATGAAAGATAGCTTTGACTTCAAAAACAGTACATATAATCAATGATATATATATATATATATATATATATATATATATATATATATTAGGGGTGGGAAAAATAATAGATTCTTCGATGCATCGCGATTCCGTGTCGATTCAGCCAAGTTTATTTGTTCGCCTCCTGCAACATTCTGTTCGACAGAGAGGGATAATTTGAGTAGTTTTAAAATTATTTAATTAATCTTCAATGTGTATTGGCCAATCTGATTTGTCTGGACGTGATTGCGATTCAGCCTATGCATAGCATGCACGCAAACTCACAGCCAGACACAAGAACGGCGAACAACTTCTCATTCTTATAATTGACTAAGAGCAGCTTATTCTTGAATGACATAGAAAAGAAAGGAAAGAAAACTAAATCTGTTTATTTTTTACATACTTCCATAGTGTGTTGTAATGCAAGCTCCATTGATTATTGCATTGTTCATAGAAAGTGAGACAAAAGCTTTTTCTTTAATAAAATATTAGATAAGGTAATTCATCTATTGATTTCTTTAATGATCATCACAAAAGTAGGAAGTGATTAGCAAAAAATTCAGATGTATTTTTTTGGGGGGGGGGATCCCGCATGGAAATGTACAAAAAAAAATTGCTTCGAGCTAATAATCGTTTTAGAATCGAATCGTTGACCTCTGAATCAGAATCGAATCGTGAGGTGCCAAGAGATTCCCATCCCTAAAATTTTAATATATATATATATATAAAATGTATCTTCATAATTCATATATATTCATACATATCACAAATCAAATGTGACCTTCTCGATAATGGAGATGTTTGAACATGTTTGAACATAAAAGTGTACGCTTTGAGTAATTTACAACCACGGTACAAGAGTCTAATCTACATTTTGTATGCATTCATTTGAAAGATAACTTCAGAAGCAAGGTCACTAGCTGAAAGTACGTCCGTGGAATGGATAACAATTGGTTCTCTGCATTGTAAAGCGGGGGTGAGTGGGGATTTGATCCATGATTGGTTAGGAGAGAGAATCACCTCCAGCTCATTAAAATCAGGAGGTGCACCAGACAATCTGCTAACACTTTAATGCCCAGAACCATATTGGCTCTGCCAATAAAGTCGTCAACACATAAAGGTTATAATGCCTCGGTCTCCTTTCCCACAGCAACCCTACACTGACACTCCACCACACAACAACACCCACCTTCTCCTTCCCACCAATATGACACCCATTCTTTCTATACACTACACTGAAAACATGATTTATTTATTCATTCATTCATTCCCTCATCAGTAGTCAAGCCTTGGGGAACTTTGACTGCCAAATAAAGCAATTTTTCCCAAAACCAACTACTGGTTTAATTTGTTTTAATAGATAAAAGGGAGCGGACACTCTTTCCTCTCTTCTCACTTCATCCCGTTCCCCCTAGTCGCTGCTTCTCCGACGTTGTCCCTGTTTTTTTAACTATTTTTAGTGGCAGCAGCTTTTTCTCATGTAGAGCGATGAGGAAGACGTGACTTACCCTTCGTTGCGCCCCCAGTCACTACGGAGACAGAGATGATTATGGTCTGGATCAGGGGAATAGCCTTCGTGACAGCTACACTCTCCTGTAGCATAGGGAATTAAGCAGAAGAGTGTAAATAGTTGTATTTGTACAGTGCATACATATGTCTGTGTCGTCTCACGGATCAGATTTTGGATTAGATATATTAATCTGATGGCAGATGAGCTGAACACTGGGTGACCAGGGCGTTTCTGTTGCTTCATCTTTGTTTCGACTAATGATGTTGCGAGAGGCGGGGCTATCACAAACAGGTATCACAAACTCTTTAGTGCACTTTTCCCTGTGATAAGACAAGCTAAAACATACTGTCCGGACACCAATGTTTGCAGACAAGTGTCTGCAAAGGTTTTTAATCAACACCGTTCAGGGCGTCTGTAAAAATCCCCTTCTGAAAACTTAATCCTCTTAAAGTTTGTTACTTCCTAGAATATGTCCGCTACAAAACAGAAAACTCTGGCCCTTTCAGTTATTGGTTTCTGGGCCATGTTCTGTGCCGTCTCTCTCCAGAAGTTCTGCTGTAGCATGGTAAAACTGCTGGATCCAAGATTAGTGTAGGTGTAATCTCAACTGTTAACATTATATTGTAATGTTTGGGCCGACAGCAGGTAGAGAAGGTCATCTGGCCGATCACCTCCTGGTGATCGGAGTGTCTCTGAGCAAGACAGTAAACCCTAACCCCCACCTACCAGCAGGCTAGCTGTTGTCTTGCCTACATCCATACACACATTACAAGTTACGAAAGAGATAGTTACGAAAGTTGCTGTATAATTGTGTTAGCAAATCACTTTAGCTCCTTAATTATAATAAAAGTATGAAATGCACAATGGTGCACAAAATCACACATTGAGTTAAAAATGTCATTCATTGATTTCTGGGAAGTCAAAGGTGACTTCATTCTCCAAATCATAGCTTTAGTCTGTATGCGCAATAGTGTGTTTCTATGCATTCGTAATTCGAATTTAACAAGCGACCAAAAGGTAATTCCAGAATGGCAATTTCAAGCCTATGAACATGGATTATGTTTTTCTGATTCCTTGGAGTAAAAGCACAATTTATTATAGAACGGGTTAAAATATCTTGTATTAATGTATTAATCTTTATTAATCTTCAAACCTCCTGCTTGGTCACTTTATCAGAAGACAGATAGCAATAGATAGAGAGTAATAGATTGCCTAACTTTGCTGCAGTAAATCAGCATCTCTCTCTCTCTCTTCATGCTCTGTGTCCTGCTCTCATCTCAATATTGTGCGAGAAGCTTCTCCATCTGTGTGTGTGACATTGTGTTTCAAGCTTTTGCACTGGTGTCTGGTAGGGTTTTCTCTCTCTCTTTTCTCTCTTCCACGGCTGGGTTTCCGTTTTGACTATTCAACCTATTCTTCCCCTGGGGGTTGGTAGTTCAAACCCCGGCAGCGACGTCGCACACACACCTGATAGTTCAATCGAGCGAGCACTTCAATCACTCCTTTAAAAGGGCTGAAGCACCCCTATTTGAAATGGGTTGGAAACTGGTTCACTCTGTTCAAATCACGGGTTCACTCTGTTCAAATCACACAGCACTGAGGCCACTGCTTTGTGTATGTGTGTGCGGTCCCAGCTTCACCTGTGTGGAGTGACGTTTATGTCTAACCTAGGAGGATAATGTATTCAGGCAAAACCCTGGCATTTAGTGTTTAGAAAGGAAAGTCACTGCCAACACGGGCTCTGTTCTAAGTATATGATTGTAAACACAAGCGGATGGTCATTAACTGACCGGAATGCATTGATTGTGGAACTGGGGGTTGAATAAAATCATAGTTTAAGTGCACTTGATCCTTGATATGTTTGTGTCAGGCAAAAATCAAAATACACTGTTTAGGGATTGCATTTGCTTTTAAACTAATTTACTACACGTAATTGTTTTCCATATGTTTTCCAGCTTGCAGATAAGCCTTTGTTTTATGACCCTTAATTCTGTTGTAGGAACAGAAATAGACAACTTAACCATGTATTGTGCAATATCTAAACCTAACCAAGCCTACATTTTGCATCCAAGCCTAAGCTCAAGGGTTGATGGTTCACACCTTTAAGGTACACAGTCTACCTGTAGGCATCCTTGAGCAAGTAACCCCTTTGTAAGTATTTTTGTAACATCTGCTAAAGTGAGCTATACACCAAAACATAAAGATGGTGTACCATGTTGAATATATATACATAAAAAAACATTTACAAATACAATATTTGTCATACAATTTGGCTTTTGTTTAAAGTTTACAACAATGGTGGAATCCTGAGCTGCCCATCACTGCAGCCATCTCAGGCTATGGGCTCACCAGGAATGCCAGTTAATATTTAGATAAAGCGATTGAGAGCAGCGCCTGAGGAGTGAGGGTCTGCCAGTTCAGCCACCTCAGCCCCACAGTCTCCACATTTAATATAGATGACACACTCGATTGCTAAAAATGAATAACACCCCCATTATAACAGTTTGTGGCAGAAGGACTCTAAATATAAAAACGCACAGTGAAGGGAATCCGTGTCATTTGTCAGAAGCACTCGAACCGAGAGTTGAGCCAATATGCAGTGACACAGCCTTGTAGGAGTCTGAGACATCCCAGGCTCCAAAGTGCTTCCAGCTAGAATATGATGTACGATGTTCCAGTCAATTCTTACAACACCTTTACCGATACAAAACAGAATAAAATGGAACCCGATTTTGAACCCGATTAACAGAAGCAAATTGTGGTGACATAATTTTAAAAAGGCCAAATACTACGATCTGAAGGGAAATACACTGATACTAATGTCACAAAAATCACGCATTGACAACCTTTATAATAACACCACTAACAGCGACAACACAGACATGACAACCTCATGTTATGAAAGAAAAATATTTGGGGGATTGAATAAGTAAATAATAAGGCAAGGGCTGAACTGCAGCAAAACATTTTTATATGCATTTACATTTTCATTACGTCCCATAGTCCTTGCGGAGTCCTCCTACAATTACTCAGGCTTGTCAAAGATTTGCACAGCGGCAACTTTGTGGAAAATTCAAGAATCAACAGCTCACAACGCCTGGGGTTTAGTTCCAAACGTTGTTAGTCCTCAGAATTGAATTTCTGAATAAACGTTACTAGAGAATGACTGAGTGAGTAGGGTGTCAATCATTCATCTAAATCTCTAGATCTCTCTTGATGGACAGACAGACATACGATACACACAGAAAAAAAGACGGACAGTAAGATAGATATCATAGGTAGATAGCTAGATAATTGAGAATCCCGGATGTACAAAAGGAAACGGTTTTAATTATTTAGTCATCATACAATGACGTCACTAGCGATTAGCATTCTTAACATAATCTGTAATATCAACTGCCACCCTTGTCTAACATGAATTAATAAATGGATAAATTAACTGCTCATCACCATCTTCTGCATAACACCATTTGCATTCTATTACCTTGCAGTTAATAATTCATAATTTGACCTCAAAGGCTAACCTTATACTCGTGCTTGTTGCAAACTACAGTGCTAGAAGAGATGGTAGTATTTACTGTTTTGAACTACGTGATGTATTATCGTCTCAGTGCAAAGTCAAATAACATCAATTCAATGTTCATGTTGTTTGCTTCCAACCAAAAGCCCAATAGAATTGGCAACTGATTATGTCATAATATTTTTGGGTCACGCATCTGAACACGCACGTACACAAATATACTAGTCTTGAATGTCTGCCTGTGTGTGTACACTTAACCTTCGTAGTGATCTACCTGACGTGTGTCTGTTTGCTTGCTTTGTGTATGGTAGTGGCTCACAAGCAGATACAGCCGTTACCTAGTAACAGTTACTTAGACGAGGGCGAGACCAAGCGAAAGAAGAAGACAGGTCAATATGTTTAGCCGTAATTCACCTCTGCTGTGTTTATAAGGGGAAATCCATTAGAGTGAGGCGAGGAAACATAATTCAATAGCTTGACATCAAGAATGAAGGAATAAGTAAACAATGTTTTGGGTGGGATATTTTACAGTGTTTTTGTTACAGTCAGCCTTTATGGCAGCAGTAACGTCACTAAACAGGAATGTTATCAGATAGCGCATAACGCTCACACACATAATATTACTGCGACATAAAGGGTGTCAAATTAAACAATTCAATACGATTTAAACCATTCATTTAATGGGCGGCAGTAGCAAAGGAGGTAGAGCGGGTTGGCTGGTATCCTGAAGGTTGCTGGTTCGATCCCCGGCTTCTCCTAGCTGAGTGTCGAGGTGTCCCTGAGCAAGGCACCTAACCCTAACTGCTCCCGTCGAGCTG
>JAOSLM010000078.1:6846110-6856951 GCA_025629765.1 Eleginus gracilis | reverse complement strand
CACACACATCAGAGAGCTGGGTCAAGACAGCAAGAGAGAGAGACAGAAAGGGGGAGAGGGCAAGATGGGAGAGGGAGAGAGAGAGAGAGAGAGAGAGACGTAGTACTTTCATGTGCTACTTCAAAGCCTCAATTAAATAGGAGATAAGGGGGATAATAACCGTGAGGTTATTCTCATCTTTGGCTGGCAGTAAGATGCATTGTGGCACATCAAAAAACACGCACCAGTCTGCTCCGCCACTTAGAAATGCATCACCGCCACAGCAGGGGACAACGGCCACATGCAAATAAGGTTATTCTGAAGGTAAGGGAAAAGATAGATCCTAGTGTCTGGCTTTTTGTACCAAGCCAGACATCTAAAAAATTAAATAAAACGTGACATTCTAAGAAATTAATTTCACCAGTCGGACTGCAGCTCACCAAGGAAACCGAATCATCGAGACAACATCTGAAATGTTATACAACGTAAGCACTGAAACCAGCTACTGTGTCGTCATTCATGCAGAAGGAATGGTGACTGGTGATAAAACTGCACAGATGGTGTCCTCTGCCTTCTGCCAGTCTAGATTCACCCAACAGCATCCAGCCCAGCCCATGTCCCAGAGAAACCGAGCCTTTTGATCCAAAATGGCTGCCGACTCATAACAACGGCCAAAGTCATCGGGACAATGACAAAGGAAAGTCGCGATCAATACAAAATAATACAAATCAAATATTACAAACAAATGGATCTCTCGAATAGCTCGCTGATATGCACTCCAGCTTGATTCACTTTTAAACTATCTGAGTGAAGCGAAACTAATGTTCAGCGGGGCTCCGACACCGAGAGAGAAAGACTCATTTAATGTAGAAATGCAACGTCTTTGGTTATAAAATGGGGGGAAAAAAAGTACAGCACTCTTCTATACAACTCAGAGGATTTTCAAATAACACTCAACACTTTATTCACACAAGGAGATACATGTTTTGAGTTTTGAACCCTGCTCCCTCCCCTTGATTCAACACCTCTGCTTATTGTGTCTCCTGCTGACATGTAGACTTTTACATTGAGCAACGGCGGTTTACATCCAACGGCTTGTGAGGGTGACAGTGAGGCTAACGTTCGAAGCATGCAATCGATACGGGAGTAAATACAAAAAGGTCTGCACCAGCAAGTATAACAAATAATAATGCTGGAAAAGGTGCAGGGTAACTGTATCCAATTTACCACCTCCTAATATAAATGTATTTATATTAGGAGGTGGTGATGGAGAGTATATCCAGAGGGTCGAAAGTAATATTGTTAGAACAGTGTCATACCTAGTGCGATTGCTGCAAGAGCGAAGTGCACAAGGTGGAAGAGGTTGATCTTGACACTCAAACTCGAGGTGAAGGAAGGAAGGAAAAGAAGAGGAAGAAGAAGAATAAGGAGTAGCAGAAGAAAGAGAGGGAGGAGGAGGAGGAGAAGTAGAAGAAGCAGAAGAGCCACTTTCCCATTAGCTCGGTTGCTATCCTGGACTTTTTCGTTTGCCGAGTTCAAACTCTCAGCCCTAATTAATGGTCCTGAAGGGGCTTTGCCTGCTTTGACCCTAGAGAGAGAGAGGGGGCGTGAAAGAGCAAGAGAGCGGGAGAGAGAGAGAGCGAGAGAGCCAGTGCCAGACGGAGAGAGCGATGGAGAAAGAGAGAGAGAGAGAGGGCGAGATCTCTTCAAAGTAACCTTCATCGATTTTTTTCTCTTAATTTATGTGTGGCTCGTGATTAAGTGATAGCCTTTAACACCACGTGGGTGTAAACGGCAATTGAAGCGCGGAAAACCTTCATCCACATTTTGCATGGCTTCTTTTGCCCGTTTTTTTTTTATACGACGAGACGAATTCCTCACTGCAGTCTAATTACGGTGTCTTATGGTAAACAGCTCGTTATCGAATGTATGCATGGATTAGTCAAGCATAATATCATCACTTAAACGTGTAAATTGGCATTAACAATGCATGTGAAGGGAGTGCGATGTAGGGAAAAACACAAGCCGTCTAGTCAACAGAAGAAAATGTATTTAGAAATTAATACTTACAGCGCTTCAAAAAAACTAAAAGGGAGTAAATCCGAAATTTTTGGATGAGTTTCAGAAACGTTTTGGGTTTTTACCCCCATGCTCCAACCGTATTGTGCACAAGGTCAGACTCTTATGAATGGGCCTGGGTATTTAGCTGGACGCCTACGCCTTTTGCACCACACATTGTGATGAACTTCAAGGGAAATCACAGTCGGGCCGCCTTATAGAACAAATTAAAAGCATCCCCTTGAAGCTGCCTCTGTCAAAGCGCAGAGCCTAGAACTTCTCCACAGATATGTTGGGGAGGACACAATACAATAAAGCCACTCATTAACTTAATCTCTCTTTTGCTTTGAAAGATTGCATGATTCAATTGATTGCCAGAGCTGAAAAGCTTGGGGATGTATGCAGCAGGGGTATCCGGCTGCATTGACTGCCGTGGTATTGCACCGCCAAAAACCAGCCTAATGACTAATCGATCAGCGTTAGACACATTAGCGGAATAATAATGTGTCCCTTGTTTGGTTTGACAGCAAACGCATCAATAATGATTATTTATTTTGTGTTCTGGATCAGGTACTTTAAACAGAAGGGCTCGCTCGGAAAATGAACTAAACTCAGATTCAGATCAATTTCAATTCATGCGTAAAACCACATATTTACTTTAACCACTTATTGTTGATGATGACATTTTTTGGAGTGTGTGCGTTCTGCTCTTCCACACAGTGTTACAGCGAAACTGGGAGTACAAATGTCATGGCCGTGCCCGGACTGACTGCGCACTTCATGAACTGTGGCTATAAATTCCACTTTAGTCTCTTCACCCTGGACCTCTGACAGACAACCAAAACAGCTGCCAGAATATTTTAGGCCCATTCTACAGAGAGAGGTGAAACCCATGTCTAACCTTGAAGTTACTTACCTGAAAGTTCTTGAAAACCCTTCCTTAGAGTGAGACTCACAGGCAGTCAAGCTCAAAGAGGCAAAATGGGGGTAAATTGGTCAAATTCAAGCTCTAAGAGTAGGTTCTAGTAGTCAAAGCGTAAGGCTGTGCATTGACTCAGTTACCGATAAAGCTAAGTATCTATGACAGCTAATATCATGGACGTAGAAGGAAGATGGGCCGAACAGACGAGAGACCAATTATCTCTGAACACACGGAACCGAAGTCGTGGGTTAAACTATGCTTCACAGCCTCCACTGAGGGAAGTCTGACCTCTGCACACGACCCGTCCTTACCACACATGAGCAACGGAGAGAGACAGCTGAGAAACCCAGGCCCCTACTCCCCGGTTTAAGGCCAGCAACCTCAGTCAAGAGGAAA
This sequence comes from Eleginus gracilis, assembly GCA_025629765.1. Taxonomy (NCBI): domain Eukaryota; kingdom Metazoa; phylum Chordata; class Actinopteri; order Gadiformes; family Gadidae; genus Eleginus; species Eleginus gracilis. Next base: position 6,853,596 of record JAOSLM010000078.1, on the reverse strand, counting down.
GTTCAAAGAATGAACGTTGTGGGGAAATAAAAAAATATGACAACCTGTGTGAGGACTTTGAGTTCAACCGTGGCCAACCTTCGTCGTTGTGTGGTTATGGTGTGAAACGACGGGGTGTTGAGACACTGTAGCACATGGCATGTGCTAGCATGATACGGACCCACCTTGAGCGCTAGCTCACTCAGAGTAGATGTGAGGAATAGAAAGAGGAATGAGCCAAAGACAGAAATATATAAATAATGATGAAAAAGATATTGTGCTGAATTAAATGATGTGGAAATAAAAGCATTAGACAAACAAACAAAAATACTAATTCTAATAATAAAATAGACAAATTACTTAATTCAACCGTGAAATAACACATAAAATAAAATATATACAAAAATTATAAAATATATTTAGTGCTTAATCAAACTATCAAAAAGGTTGACGGATAAATAAACAAGGAAACTAATAGAGTGCTCACAGTTAATAAAAAAGACTACAAAAATAGATATAGCGTTAATCACGTTTGGAAAATCAACAAACTTAATGAGTCTCTCGTTGCATTTTCTTAGTCCTGCTCCTGAAGCACCGTGATTCATCCTTCATCTGAACCCACCCGGGGCCTCACCTCTGGTGTGGCTGGGGCCCCTCTTTCTGCCCGTGGAGGAGCTGTGTGTGGTGTGCTGGAAGTGGGTCATGTCCATGGTGGTGTTGGGGGTGCGGAAACTCTCCTTGAACCTCTGCATCAGGTCCTCCACTGAGTCGTGCTTCGGGTCCACCACTGAAGAAGAAAATAAGAGTGAATTTATTGGGATTTAACTTTAGGAATAATAACTTTGTGGGAATAACAACACAAGAAAGCGGACCTTTGTGAAAGTACATCCAAAGCAATAGTGAAGTAGTAAATGAATCCAAACTAATATATAAACCTTATAGAATACTATAGAATATAGTGGGGCTATTTTTCATCTCGAACAATAAAGCCCTAAATGTGCTGTATTTTTTGAAGTGTTTCTTGAAAATAGCTGACGTCTTTCTCTTATAGTGGTGTTTGCATCAATCCAGCAGCATCTCATCTCCACAGGGTTACAATAAAATAAAAATACCCCCTCCCATTGCTTTTGTCTCATACTTGACGTATATATCTAATCTATCCCTGACAAAAGAGGACCCAATGGGGCAGCCGGAGTCGGTGTTGGATCGAAATGCTCATTTTGTCCGCCAATAAATATATACATACCCCCTTTTTATTTGGTCCAAAAAAAGAAGAAACTGCCAAGCCCTTGAGGGGTTGGGAGTGTTTGGAGAGGACCCACAAGCCCTCTACACCCGTTCTGCCTAATTTGTACCACCAAGAAGTGCATGCAGAAGTCCACACATTAGACCTTTGTTGTCCTGCAGCCACTGACCAGTGTTCCCTAAACATATCTCTCCAAAAACAAGTGAGAACACAGAAAACAAACTAGAGATGCAACTAGAGGCAAAACAATTATAAAATATACATCCATCTACAGCCTGCGATACCCAAACTTGGAGGAGAGGTTGTTTTGCCACAAGACGCAAATTGTCAGAAGTTCAATTGTGGCGAAATATATACGACCTGGGGTGTTCTGTGTGGGTCTGATGATTCGTCAAGAGGCGACATGTTTTCTCACTCACCAGACCAAGCAAGGCTCAAGAACGAGAAGAAAAGGGAAAAAGTATAAAAAGGCGGGAAATGTAGCCTCCAACTCAAAGCGTTATATAAACACAGCATAGCATAGCTGGAGGGCTATTGAACTGTGAATACCATCAGCTTGGATCCCAGCTCACCCAAAATAGAACACATTTGAAATATGTTCATTAATTCTTGGGTTGAGGGTTATACAAAGCGATCATCAATCACATTTTAACCATGAGTCTAGGTTTTAGTAAAAAATAAATCTGGAATTTGGGAATAACTTTCATAATAATGCATATGTAAGACCTTCAGAAGCAGTGAGTAAATGACGACTTATACATCAAATAGTTATATTTTTTACATAAGATACTATAGAATCACATTATAAATTAATAAATCAACTGTTATATGGCAGACAAAACTTTTCAACTTGAAACGCATGATTGGCTAACCACGTACACAAACTCCTCCAACACTATTGCCTTTTACCCATTAAAACATCCCAACATTCTTAGGAAAAGTGTATGTGTACATAATTCTACAAAGGTTTCAAATCAACATTGTGTCGCCTGGCCAATGTAGAAAACCCCGAAAGCCTAACTCATTGGTATTTATTTTTATTTTCCTATAATGAAACAGAACATAAGGTGTTAATCTGCCCCTTTCCATTTTTGGTTTCCAGCCCAGGCTCTGTTCAATCTCCCTCAAAAAGTTCTGCTAGCATAGTAGGACTGCTAGGTCCAATATTACATTCTCCATGATAAAATATTGTTAAAAAATAAAACTGTTTAAACTTTCAAATTGGCAATCCCCAAGGATTCACCTGGTGTGCCAGTTATTGCTAACAACATGCCATCAGATATCCAACTTTGGATCAGCTCGTTGGATAGTCATTTTATTGAAGTGATTTGGTGGCTATTATGCCTTCCATGACTATTGGTGTTAAACAAGGGCCACACAGTGCTGGGCTTTACTTCTGTAATCATAGTATTCTAATGTGATTATGTTGTGTAAAATGTTAGCGGGCCAACATTGGCTTGGTCTACAAGAAGGGAATAAAAGGGACTGGTGCTTCCATTTATCCCCCCTCCGGTCCAAACTGCCTGTAATAAAGGTTCAAACTAAATCGGAGTATTTCGGTATACCACCGCGGTGGGGTGAGCCACTCTTTCCTCAGTTATTTTCATACTTTTCCGTCTTCATGCAGAGCCAAAGCAAACCTACCAGAGGTGACCTACTATAATCAATATAAATAATGTCCTTGTCACAAAAACACCATTAACCAGATCACAGAATCATGGGAAACTGGGTATTTAAACGTTTGCCAGTGGTTCATGTAGTGATGATAAATGTCAACTGTGGTTGTAATCAGCCTTGGGATATCCATGGTGTTCATGCTTTTTTGTATTCATGTTTGGCTTCTAGATGTGACCTACAATAATAAATATAAATAATGTCTGTCACATAAACAAAAGTACAACAACTATCTACAAATAAAAGCTTGCCAAGGAAAGAGCGGAGGGACGAGTACAAGAAAAATATATAAAATAATATATTCTTAAATATATCTGAAAATTCACTCTAAATTGTTCATTTGAGGTGGTGAGCTGTGTGACTTCCTCAGCTCTCTCACTGTTGACAACTAAATGAAGCATTTGTATTATTCACCATTCTCCAGATGGAAATGTAATCTCAAAGGTGACAAACGCACGGGATCCTCTGGGTCAACGATTAAGAACAACGCCGGAATAAACAAAATAAATAAGATCAAGAAACGACAAACATCCCCAGACAAGAATTTGATTGGGGAGAGTTAAGATCGCAGTGTGTCGATACAGATTATACAAACAAAAAAACGCGATAAGACACTGTGGCAGGGCTTATTTTGTAGTCGCCATTATTTTAGTTTGTTTGTTTTGATTTTTCATTGCTTCATCTGGAATGAAGCATCGATCCATAGTGGCCGTACGCCTTGCTAAACTCTTTGATTTGCCCATGGATGTGATCAATAACAACCTTGCATCTGACAATTGCTTTGACGTTTCTGACAAACAAAGTCATAACTTCCTCCAAAACATTTCAACATTGTATTTAAAAAATTTCTCTTCAGTCTCAGTATGCTTATTCATTACAAATTCAATGTCCCCATTATTCGATTTAAACTTGTTGATTCTACTTCTGTCTAGTTTATGTACTAGTATTGTTAATTTACTGTATTGCAGTCTTCTACGCTAGGTAAACACCATTATAGTCATTCAGAGAGGCATAATATAAAAAATTGAGATTCATCCCTGGACACAAACACACAACGTCTTACATTCACCGACTTCAAATCCTTTTTGTTTTCATTTGTATTCTGAATGGTGCACCATCGCCTCAGCCCTGATCATGCCAACTCCCCAGAGACAAACAATTGTCATGGTTTTAGCGTCGCTGAAAACATTTCTGCGTTCCCTTCTTTGTAAATACACTTTCTTTAACCCTGACCTCAGGCGGACCCCGGGCTAGCATAAATACAGCACATAGCTACGTACTCACGCACACTGAACAAAAGAGTGTACATGTGAGACACACACACACACAGAGTTCTGTTGACTGGAGAAGGAGACGTGAATGCACAGTGCTCCCAAGGGACCACTTGTGTAGTGTTTAGGCATGGGTGTGCTTGGAGAACTATACAAATGTCATTGCATTCCCTCTCTCTCTCCCTCTCTCTTCCTCTCTTTCCCCATTTCCCCATCTCCCTTGGGTGCAATGGGCGCCATGAGATTGGTCTCTCTGCAGCTTGACGAGTTCGGCTCCGTCAGTTATCTAATTCACAGACCATGCAACCGCGAGCTCCTCCATCCATGCATGAACACATGCTGGGAGTGCTGATACAATTTAATTCAAACAAGCAAATCCATCTATTCCATTTGAAGATACACTGTTTATTCCTCAACAGATCTAAGACATGAAATATAAACAAATGTTTCCAGTTTGTATTGTACCGCAGCCTATGTTGTATACATTTTGTAATGGTTGTATCGGCTGTGGACAGGATATTAAAGGGCCGTTTTACCAGCAGGTGTGAGGGTGATTGTGACTTGCCAATAAAAGTGAATCCACCATCTATTCAACTAGTGAGATCACAAGTGGGCATGTCCACCTAGATGTACTGTAGAAGGACAGACTGACCTCCGTCACCTCTGATCTATCCATTTGTGGACAACGCCACCTCTGATGTCACAAGTGGGAGTCCACCCTGACCCCTGGGGGTCAGGGTGACCATGGTGATTGACCATGGTGATGGAATTCATTCCGTGCAGCGTGAAGGAGGAGGGAGCAGCTGCAAAGAGATGAATGTCTGCAGGACAAACATATTAGTCATATTTTTAGCACGACCCCCGTAACGAGCACTAAACTGCATTTGATTCAGGATATGTGGTATAAATATCCACAAATATCCACTTTATGTTTATCTTTTGGATTCCCTTTTTGAATGTCCCCCTCTCTCACCGTCTCTCCCTCTCTCCTTACATAAATTAATCGCTCTCTTTCCCCTAACCCACTCTTTTCTATCTCCTCCCCTTATCTCACTCTCTCATTTATGCGGCCTTCCATCCATCGCCACACCAGGGGAAGCAGTGAACCGTAGAGAGGGGCAAGGTCGCACTTTTCAGCTGGAAAGGTTGCTGTCCTTCAGCCCTTTCTCTCTCCCCGGCGGCGTCTCACTCCATCTTAGATAACGCTTATCTATCCAGAGCGCGGGTTAGAGGTGTCTCGTGGTGTCTTCTGACAACAGCCACAAGCGTTTGATTGCCTGAGTCCAGGCTTGGCTTTAGTGGTGTCGCCGGTTACCCGGGTTCTAATACAAAGCAACCCCCCCCCATGACAGCCGGGCCAGCTTGCCTGACTTTATGTGCAAGAGAGCCAGAGGGAATCAGAAAGACGACAAATCTTTCGATAAATGGATGCATTCATATTAAAAGACTAATTATGCTGTTATACTCCTCCTCCCTCCTCATCATTTTATATATTGTATTCATTTTCAGCCAAAGGTAAACATGTAAATGTTATAAGTTACTCTTGCCTGAAGTGAAGCATGGTATGTGTTTTGATTAATGTTTTGGATGATTCCTCCATCAGTTTGTTTCATACCCTATAAGACCAGGAACAAAGTATGGTCTACAGCAAGCAAACAAAGACTGTTTTCCCCCCTTTTATTTTTAGTTTGTCTTTTCTATTGAGAACAGAAAGAACACAATCATAGACCCTTGTTGCTTTCTTACAATAAATGTCCAATGTTACTGATGGCTGTCGAAAACAACCTTTCATAAATTGCAACATAATGGACGGTTATTACAGTGTTAAATGCTGCATTTTCAACCTGCCACATTCCATGTGGCTCTGAAAATGTTACCAACAACACCACCTTGTAAATGTATTCTATGCTCCCTTAAAAGCCAAGTTCCCTTCGTAAGCATAACTTTACAGCACTCTGTGGCCTTCGAACATCCAATATGGATGCCCGCTAGTATGGAACATTGGTTGGCTGAACAGAATGTAAAAAAAGTCGCCTTGTCTCGACCCTGAATAACCTTTTTATTGTCTATTTCTAAACATGCACTCTTAGGTCTGGGTTTATGTCGTGGGCAGTATATTTTTTTTTTACTTGAAAAAAGGGACGGTGGTAGGAGGGGTGGGGGGGAGGAGAAAGAGAATGACATGTAATTTAATTTGTGCTGGACGTAGGAACTCTGCTTGTCCTTATTCAGCATCCTGGGAAGAGACAGGCCCGCACTGTTTGTCACAGGGTAAAGAGAGGACTACAGGCGCTAACGCTAACAAGCTATCGACTGTCAGATCATTTAGGTGTCAGCACTAAGGCCTTTTATATAGCTGACATGTTATTATGCTAATAGCCGCTAAGACGTCCCAGGCATCCAATGGGAGCGCTGGAAAAACAGCAAGAGTGGTTTCAGTGCATTTTAGCTGACAGGTCAGTGTGGAACGGCAGTTTTACGGGGGGTAAAGGTTTCCACTTCATCATTCACTCCTGTACGACACTTGGGTGTTTTTGGTGGAAAACACCCAATGTGTTGAGCATCGCCAAATAAACTATCGATACTGAAGTACAAACCACTTAAGCATAACTTTCTCCTCCTTCAACCTCTCTTATGTCTGCTGTCTGTGTTGGTCTGTTATCTAATAGACTAACCATTAGGTAACAGACGTGGCTGACAAGACAATCCCAAAGATAGATTACGCTACACTCACGAAGCATAAGTGGTGTTCTGGAATAAAGTCTTTTAATATCGTGAATGTTCACTGCAAGTTAACAAATTGACATTCAATATATTCAACTTCTCAATATAGCATAATACAACCAACCAAATGCTTCACACTGCAAAACTAAAATGGCACAGACAAATGATCAGACAATTACTATTATGTTATTATCGTTTTATTGATCGTATATCTTCCATAGTGTACCTCTTCCTTTCCACAGTGAATGTTTTTATGCCGCAGCGGGGGACCCCTGCCTGCAGGGACCCCTGCTGCAGGGACCCCTGATGAATGGAGATGAAAATGGCCGCCGTGGGCCAAGAGCTCTGATTCCCTCTGTGATCGATTACGTTTGTCATTGTTTTCACCAGGGAAGGGGGGGGACAAGAGAGTTGACAGAAAAAAGATAGAGGTGTCAGTGGGGGGATAAAAAAGGAGGGCGAGTGGGGAACCAGGAGGCAGAGGTGAGAAAATGAGAGAGTGTTGGGGGAAGAGAGAGCGAGTGAGAGAGAGAGAGAGAGAGAGCGAGCGAGAGAGAGAGAGGGGGAGAGAGAGAGAGAGAGAGAGAGAGAG
>JAOSLM010000078.1:5973636-5985199 GCA_025629765.1 Eleginus gracilis | reverse complement strand
ACACACACACACACACACACACACACACACACACACACACACACACGCACACACGCACACACGCACACGAGCGCTCACACTCCCCACAGCAGCAGCCTACCGTGTGTGCTTCCAGACCTGATTGTATGTGCGCGTGTCTGCCGTCGTCGTTACAGCGGAGCGCGTGCGCGGGAGTGTAATTCGGGAGCTCATCAAGTGGCCATGGACGCGTTCCTTAAGGGCATCTCGAGAGCCAAGGACGGCGTGGTGGCCGCGGCGGAGAAAACCAAACAGGGAGTGACCGGCGCGGCTGAGATGACGAAAGACGGGGTGATCTTTGTCGGTACGTCCCTCACCCACCACCCCCACCACAACCATAACCACCATACCCTAAACCAACACTTGTTTGATTCCTATACTCATAACTGTAACAAATTAAGACTAATACATGGGAAGAGATCGAATTAGATTATAGTATTTAAGTATTCTTATATATATCCTTAGCATAGGGGTTAGGGTTAGGGTAAGGGGTACGCTAACCCTAATACACAATGTATAAATGATGACGTTTGTTAACATGACCACCATTTATAAACATGAACACTTAAATGATTACCAGACCAATAGTTAACTGTTAGTTGATGCTTATAACTGCATAAACGGTTTATAAATGGTTAATTACCGTGGCCTTATTGTAAAGTACCGATGATAATTCTCTAAATGGTGGTAAAAGGCCTCCCTCTACTACATAATGAGTTCAGTCCTACCTCAGTAGTGTCTGCACTGTCTGCATCTACCGGAGAATCCAGGGCGGTCTGTGTTTTATGATAAAACTAAATGTCTTCATGTTTTTTTTGCTAGGAGTAGATATAATATTAAACCAACCATTAAATAAATAGATGATCGTTCTTTTATTTCCCTAAGATAGTGATTTGAGGATCAGATTGACATACTAGAGATGATATTTTGCATCTGACTCTCTTCAGGTACCAAGACGAAGGATGGAGTGACAACAGGTATGTGAAGATATTCGTGCCATTCTCTACTATTCTATTCCTTTACTTTCACTGGATTTTGTCACAAAAGTGAATCACTTTTAGGTCACTTCAGTGAGCGGCCATTTTGAAGTAGCCAGAGTGATACTGAGGAAGGTGATTACATCGTTGACATGGTGTCTTGTTCCCATGCTAGTCCTCTGTCTTCCTCTCCTTGTGTCCTTGGGGAGTGGAGGTCGCTATGCACAGCAACAGGCAGGCTTGTAATAAACTCAGGAGAGAGTCCTTTATATTCCACATCCGCAAAAAAATACAATCGATCTTTGTCTATATTTATTCTGCATTTTCACGGTTTATAATTCCTGTTTTATGAACTAGGTTGTGAGCGTTTTATAGCTAGCTCCTTGCATGGCAAAATTCTTGCGGAAATCTGACTAAATAAGCGAATAGTTGAAGGGCTGAAAAACGATAGCTTTGTGACATCCCAGTGTGGGCGTGTTCAACCAGATGGGTGGAAGGCTGTTTGCCACATATGTCTGAGTGGCTAACACGCCTACTTGTTGTGTCACAAAGGGAAATACATTGAAATGGCTTGTAATGGCACAAATGAAAACATATAACTTATAACAAGTATGTCATAACACAACTTAATGAGTATGCTGGTATAGTTAGTCAAGCAATGCCTATAGCTACAGGTCACTCCTCTTTGCTGACTGTTTAATCAGAAGACTATATATATTGGCTGGTCTCAGCCTACCAAACCAACCAGTCAGGGCCTGTCTAATCAAACAGGTATCATCCAGAGTTAGGAAATATACAACCTATGTACATAATTATATAGAAAAAGGGGCATATACAGTATATTTCAATCCCAACATGTTTGTATCCAGCTCAATGGAGCCAGGGATGTGCCCGTCACCGGGCTCATCAGATGATTGGTGGGTCCTCTGAGTGGGGAGGGAGGGTCTTCAGGTCCAGATGGCTGTGGAGATGTCCTTGCCCGAGGCATGCGTCATCATTAATTAGAAGTATAGCATGAACATATACCGACGGCAGGAGATGGTGGACACGTCGTCCTCACCTTGGAATGTTCCCGTCACCATGCCAACCACCTACATGCACTTACTGTGTACGTGACCACGAAGTGTAGTATGGAGACATGATAGAGAAGCGTGGGAAATCAAAACTTATGAGACATTGACATTTCAATGTTCACTCTATCCACTCCTCCACTCTACTATCCTCAAACTGTCTCTCTATTCCTCTCCACTCGTCCCTCTCCTCTCCAACCCACCAATCTCTCCTTTCCTCTACTTTCCTCTCTCTCCCTTCATCTCTACTCCCCCCCTGTCCTCTCCCTTTATCTCCTCTCCTCTCCTCTCCTCTCCATTCCTCTCCTCTCCACTCCTCTCCTTCCTGCTCCTCTCCTCTCCTCTCCTTCCCTCTCCTCTCCATTCATCCTCCACTCACCTCTCCACTTTTTTTTCTGAACAGTTGCAGGAAAAACTGTGACTGGGGTGTCCAACGTGGGAGGGGCCATGGTTTCCGGGGTTACCAACGTCGCCCACAAGACAGTGGAGGGGGCAGGCAACATTGTTGCTGCAACAGGATTGGTCAAGCGAGATCCAGCCAAAAATGTGAGTAATAAACGTATACAGTATACGCAACACAATTTAAGCACACACACATGGACTTGGGTATTTTTAAGAATGCATTTTTCTTCTGTTCACACCTGAAACCGCACAGCGCACAGTATCTCCTATCTATGCTGTAATGCCATTGGTTTACACCTGTAACACCTTGAGTAAGGTGTTAAAATAAATAGAGCACAATTCAAGATATTAACAAACATATCCTCATATGGAAAACCCAATAAAGCCAAAGAAAACTATAAAATCAAAGACTTGAGGGAAGGCAACACTACAGGCAGAAGCTTCATGAAGATGCTGGGGGTCTGGTCTCCTTAATTAGTGCACGGAGGAACCTTCATGAGGATGCAGAGGGCGTGGTCCCCTTAATTCGTGCATGGAGGAACCTTTATGAGGATGCAGGGGGCGTGGTCCCCTTAATTAGTGCATGGAGGAACCGCCCCCTAATGGTTGGAAATAAACAGTACGCTAAAGTAAACTGTTTTCTTTATGTGGGCTATATTATCGATTGTTGGAATTAGAGTTTAATTTGCTTGTTTTGGTTTTGCAGAGAGGCTGGCCAACTGCTAACGGTTGTTATTATTAGCCCTGGTGTGAAACATTTTGGGAGAATAATTTGTTCCCGGGTAAAACCAGGACAAATCAATTAAATGGATTGATCAACAGAAAATAGCTTGATGAACACATGCAGGAATTAAATGATGGTTAATGGTTTGAGGGTGATTTGTGGAGACAGATCTGACAGCAGTTGGATATTTTTCAGATTGATCTCATGCGTTCAGATTGGATTCATGTTGTTGCTACATGGCTTGTTTCTATTGTGTCACTGACAGATGGGAGTAGACTGTGGGGTGTGTGAGGAAGAACTGGTAAAACAAGTTGCTTTGTGAGGACACACAGAATCAGTCAGCCAGCAGTACGCTCTGTCTCTCAGTGGAGACGATTATTCCATTGGCATCGGAATCAGTATTGTTTCTTGTTATTAATGGGTTTATCTGTTGCAAAGCGCGGTCTGTCAATATTTGTTGACACTTGTACGTACTACATCATAGATACACCCACTCTCACACTGAATGGGTAGAAAGAGAAATACTATATACCATGTACATACTATAAATCATGTCTTCATATGGTATGTGATCCGGTGTTCAGCTGGTAGAGCAGGATATTTAAACAATCCAGGGTTAAGGGTTGGATGAATAGTATGAATGAATGCACTCTGTATTGTGAAACGCTCTGGATAACAGAGTTCATCAAAATACATTTATATACATAAATATAACACATATAAATGGGTTAATAGAACACTGTTCACATTATATGATCATATTGTGTATTTATCTATACTACCTTCTAAGTTTAATATACAGTATATACATATACAGTATGGACGACATCATTGTTGTCATTTATTAGTCTGATTAACTGTGTTTGTATCCTGCTCCTCCAGGAAGAGGAGGCTGCGGCAGCACAGCCCGCCCTGGATTCTCCGGTAGATGCAGAAAGTGCAGACGCTACTGAGGTAGGACTGAACTCATTATGTAGTAGAGGGAGGCCTTTTACCACCATTTAGAAAATTATCAATTTGTGACATCACAATGGGGGAGGGTTCTAACCAATCAAGACGTTGATTGGTGGACACAATATCAACTGGCAGGTGTTGAGCTGTCTGTCATACACCATCTGAGTAGACACTTATCACAGGTCATCACTCCCACTTGTGATGTCACAAACCAACACTCCCATTAGTGATGTCACAAGCGAGAGTTCTTCTTTTTAACCCGCCATGCCGTAATGTTTTTAAAATGCCGCTGCCAGCTTGACCAGGCCTGTCTTGTGGTAGAAGTGTATTAACCTCTCATGAGGACACTGAGGGAGGTCAGGCAATCTGTGAAACAAATTGTCAACAAAGTGTTGTGTGTGCTTGTTGCAGGGGGAGGACGACTAGATCACGAACAGCCTCCAGATTCACATTCTAAGAACTACGAACATTCCACGCTCTACTGCCAAGTCCCGTTGTGCCTCCTCCTGATTAACTCTGTGTGTCCGTGCACATGCGATTATTGTGCGTTCAAGTGTGTGTGTTTTTTCGGAAGATGTCTTTTTGTATGTTGTTTATAGGTGTACTCAAATATCTGACCTTGGGGGGGATGTGAGATGTGATATGTGTGTTTGACTAAATGTGCGTCAACTAATGTTTGAAGTCTGTTGGTGTCCTTCTTTGTCCCGCTGTTTCAGTGACTCCCTCCCACTGAGAATGGCATCTGGGCACAAAGATGTTGTGTATGTGTGCGTGTCCTATATATCTTCAGAAGTGTTGAACAACTAAATAAAATAGGAATATGTCAGAACTGAATATTATACCACCTAAGTTACTATATAGGGAGACCAAAATTAAAACGGAAACAACTATTACTCTATTTTTGTGCGTGAATCTTTTCTCACAGTTGTTTGTGGTTGACTGTCAAGTGCTCAACCATTGGTGGACTCGTACTGTATTTTTCTAAGTTGTCACCGTTTGCTATTGAAATACTTATTGATTGTCGGATGTAGTTTAGATTTAAATAACAGCATGTATCCATGAATTCATCTCAAACTGCCGTGATATGTATGTTTGTTCTGTTAAGTGTTGACAATTAAAAAATGGCTTTGTTCTGTGTGGCCAGGGTCCTTAAATAACGTGGTTGAAAATGTTTTTTTCTTTGCATAAATGTGCTGATAAAAAGTATGTCACACAAACAGAAGCCATCAATCATTTTGGATAATCGCTGAGCTCCATGACTCATGCAGATATCCGCATCCAGCGTGCTCCCATTTAATAACAGTGGTCACCACATAAGTGATGAGTCAGATCACACCATTACTTACACCTTCAGTTGCTGGCTTTATGCAGGCAATAAACAGTCATTTACATTTCCTAGTTGACACGTAATAATTTCAAACCGAATCGTCGCTGAAGGTGTTGTTAGCAATGTGCATCCAATGCGACTTGAATTATATAGTAAAATAATATATAAAACAAATATTCTGAAGCTCTGACCATGTAGGGGATGCATAGCAACCATGTTAAAAATGGCTGTTTATCATATAGAAATGGCTTAACAGGTGGGTTGTGTATTCTGCAACAGTCCAATATTAGGTTAGAGGGTCGGGTAAGTAAATAAGTCTTAGCTGAATAAGGCCTAATAGGTCCCCGCTTTTCATTGATCCACTAAGCAAAAGATAACATAAGACCATGATGAACCTTTGCCTGGAGACCCCAAACCCTGGAGGATTTGAGTCAATAAACCAAGCAACAGTTGCAAATAAAAAGCACCAACATCTGATCTAAGTTAAATACAAATTTATTTAAAATGCTAGAAACTGAGAAAAACACATTCTCTCCCAAAGACTCATCTAATATCCAACACGATGTTGCGATCAAAACAAATCATTTTTCTTTCCAATACATTGGAAATGAAAATCAAGAAGTTTATTTTAAACCGGGGACATGAAATGTATGCTTTATATTCACAAATACACACAAGCATATACACATTGTTTAACACGTGTCCAAACGTTGGCATTTGGACACAGAAATCACAGTTCCCGGTGATTTCTGTAACATCTGGGTGAGATGTCCTTCTTATATCTTTGAAATATCTTCTCGTGGATGAACACTGTCTCACTTCTTCCTCCTTCTGAGTGCCTTCCACTCTCCCTCCTGGGTGCCCAAACTCCCATACAGCTCCTTCACCTTCCTCTTCCTCTCCGAGTCCCTATGGAAACGAAAATACCAAACATTGGTGTCTTTATAAAAAACACACAAACCACGAAACAACAAAGCAATAGCAGCAGTCTGTGGTTCCCTCTGCGGGTCCCTCTGAACACACGGTCTAAGTACCTGCTCATGGTCTCCTGCAGCTTCTCCCGGGCCATGAAGCGGTTGTCCTTCCTGATCTCCCTCAGCGCGCCCTTGAACTCCTTCTTGTACTTGTGCTTGGTGCGCTCAGACTCCTTCTGCTCCTTTGTGTTTCCTCGTCTCTTCCCGTAGTCCAGCCTGCAGGAGCACACAATATGGAACAGTAATTCAGCAATGCCTGGCAGGATTCTTTCATGAAGGGCCCCGTTTTACCAGCCATGAGGTCGGTAAGCCATTTAAAGCCATTTCAAAGCATCTCTTTGTGACATCACAAGTGGGATTGTTCACTCGGACGATGCACGATGGACAGATCAACCCGAGCCTTTATCCAGTTGATGCTGTCCACCAATCAACTCCTTCCAGCCGGTTGGGACACTTCCACATTGTAACGTCACTAAATAAGGGGTTTATTGACGGGCAATCACGGCTCACCATCAAGACCCCCAGGGGGTGATATAGGGCCCCTTTAATACATCGCTTCACAAAGGAAGCCTTTAAAAATCAACCACTCACACTTCCACGATCTTGGGAGTGAACATCCGGAGAGGAATGGGCTTCTGCTTCTCAAACACCAGAGGATTATGGGAGCGCGGAACACCGTCGACGGCTGCCAGGATCTCAGTTTTCAGTTCCTTAGACACACAAGTAAACAACAACGACAACCACAACACAATGAGCCCATGATCAACAAGGAGAATCGCGGACCAGCTGCTCTCAGATAAACAGTAATAGTAATAGTTTGTAAATGCGGGTCATCAGATGGTTAATTATGCACTCGGTGACATGGGCACAGACCTGGAGGACCTCCGGGTGGGTCTGAAGGGGAAGATGCTTAGAGAGCAGTGTGTGGATGGGCTGGAAGAGGGCGGTGAACGAAGCGGAGTCCTTGTAGAGCACACAGCAGTGCTTCACCAGGTCCAGGCAGGTGGAGAGACAGGTCATCCTGTACACACACACACACGTTTTTAATTAGCATTTAAAAAATAAAAATAAAACATTTACAGATAAAGATGCTATTTATAAAACTTGTCCCTCATTCAAGACCCATCTCACTAATACCAACCCTTTTAAACAATAATCAATCTTTATATAATTGTATACACAAGACACAACCTGGGGTGACTCTATGGAAGAGGAGTATTGAACTGTAAGCCCATTGTTGAAACAACAGTAAATACATGTACATGGATATCATGACAGGCCTACAGCGCAGCATTTGGGATTCTATTGTTCATATTGTGCCCCCCTACTGTGTGTGTCTTTAGCGAGAGCTTAGCAACGGCTCCCACACACCAACTGCTGTGTGAATCAAATCTGGACACACAGCGTGTCCAGGCCAGCCAGCCAGTCATGTGATTTGGTCAGTGATGTAATGCGCACCAGACATCTTCTTTTTTTTTATGTTTAGTTGCGTTGCGTAGTTCCTCCTGCGACAATCAAGCCTTTTCATGCCAATATGAAATATTTTATGAACAAAATCTGTTCATTTTGAGCTAGTGTAGTTATTTGAAGAAAGCCTCCCGAATAAGATATAATCTTAAAGTATCCAACGGAAAAAAATCCCACCCCTCCCTTCAGGCCTCCCTCCAAAGCCACGCCCCCAAACACATGACTAGCTCGCTAAATTAGCATGAGGTCTGTCTAGCCTTGTGGACGACTCTGATAATGCGCAATGACAATGTAGCTAGCCAGGTAGGCCAAATAATGATATCATTAGGGTAGATTGAAAAAACTGGACGGGAAAATGACAGGCCTGTGACCGTCAAGAATACAGGATGTTTTTATTTTTATGTCAGCTCATTGGATCGCTGTCATGTGAGAATTTCAACAAATATGCAATCATGAGAACAATCATGTTCTCATGATTCATCATCATTTACACCCAAAAGGCAAATGATGGTCTACAATTTAATACAATTAATCTTTTAAGATTGCCAAACACATCTCTGAAAGGAATGCTGCCTTTTTCGTTCTATTCATTCTGGAACCACACCACACATACACACACACTTCTGTGTCCTGCCACGTACCTATGATGGTCCCTGTGCAGGTTGTCTGTGAGCTCCAGGTGTTGCGTCAGAGCCAGGGGCAGCGTGTGATTGGTCCAGGTGGCGCTGGACTGTGGTTCGGACAGCAAGAGCAGGTCGCTGTGTTTCCCCACATGCCTGAAGGGCGGCACCACCGAGTAGCCTGTAGCACCGAGACAAGGACAACATGACTCACTGCTACGCACTGCACTGATAAACCCCATCCCTCCTTCAGGCCTTAACACCTACCAACTCATAAGGGATGCATCTTTAAAGGTGACATATTCTACCACCAGATGCGAGTGTGATTAGCCGTTACAAGCCGTTTGGAAAATCGGCCTCTTCTGACATCACAAGTGGGCGTGTCCACCTAGCTGCATGGCGGATAGATGAGCGGCGTTTGCTACAGTCCACTAGGTAGGCTGGTAGCTGGTAGATAAGTAGGTGATTTATCCAGCACACATCTAGGTGGACACGCCCACTTGTTTTGTCAGAAGAGGCCGATTTTCTAAACTGATTGTAATGGCTAATTACACCTGCTGTTATAATATGTCAGCTTTAACAATCCTTACCTGCTACATGACTCAATTGTATATAGTAAATGTGAATGTACTTTGTACTTTGTGTAAGGTAACAGCCAGCTTGTCGAGAGCAGTTAGGGATAGCCGTCTTGCTCAAGGACAACTCAACTCTCTTAAGGAGCCAGGATCAGACTAGCAACCTTCTGGTTGCCAGTCAACCCGCTCCACCTCCTGAGTGACTGCCTACTAGGGAGATCCCACTAGGACTACTTAGTATTCGTCCTATTTAGATATACATTCATTTTATGGGTGTGTATTTCAAATTAAAACTGGATTCTTAATAGTATTACTTGTTTTATAATAATGTTGATGGAAGATTGCTTCTTGATAAAAAAGAAAAAAACGGTTGCTTTTAACATTGCAGTCATTTCTTTCAGACATTTCTTTTCATAATTTCACCTTGACTATGAATTTCCTTCAGTCTAACCCTGAGAAGTACAGATTTTCTACCAGGCAGCATAACAATGGACTCACACAGAGAGAGAGAGAGCGAGAGAGAGTGAGAGAGACACACACACACACACACACACACACACACACACACACACGAAGGGCATTCTTGTCCGATAAAGGTTGCACAACAAGGCATTGGCATTTCAATTAATTGAATTGGAACCAAATCAATACAAACTCAGGAAACTAGAAGGAATGACTGAACGAATAGCTGTCTGCATGAATGAGCCATTATGCTCATTGACAGAATAATGAACCAATGGATTAATGAAGGGGCGTGGCTACCTGTAGAGGTCTTGTCCGGCACTGCCAGGTGTAATATCCCACACAGGAAGTTGAGGAGCTCGGGCAGGAGGCGCTTGGAGAGCGACACGTACTCCAGGGCCAGGCAGCACAGCACCAGGCCTGATGTCACATCCTGTAGTGATGTCACCGGACACTGGGGGACAAGACACAGGAAATGAGACAACATATACAAGCCGACTTTTTTTTACATTCTGATTATTCTAAATAGATTTTTAAATGAGAAGTGAACAATGAGCTCAAACACAACCTAGGCCTGACGGTCTGATGGTGATGTCATGAGAGTACGAGTATTATCATGTGTATTAGTTGCACAATCATCATCAACAGATAATATGGCTCCTTCCACCAGATTTAGTTTATGTTATTTATAACCCCCTTTGGGCCAGGCAAACAAAGGAACAATGAATGAACACAAATCATACAAATGTATGAAACCCTTGTCATAACCTCCTTCCACACAACAACAATTATTGTGTGGGCCAGCCATCGCTGACCGTTTTGCCGATGGGCCTCAGTCTGGGCCTACCTTGGAGAGACTCTGGCAGATGAATAGTAGGGCGGGGGTGGTGACCGGGTGTCTGTAGTCAGACGTGGGGAACAGCAGCGCCACCACCTTCAGGTACACCAGCTGATAAGACGGGAGAAGCAAAAAAACATAAAACATACTATTTATAGTCATTTACTACTTATTTTCATACAAATGCTATTAATGAGCAGTTAGGGACATATTGCTCAAGGACTTTTAAAGACTATCCTGCTCCCAAATAAAAAGTTATATACACTGAATAGCTTTTGACATCTAAATACACCCATTCATAAAAAGTCCTTAAATCATTATTCCTTATCTATAGACCCTTTTCACAGGGGTGCCATTGTAAGACAAACAGTTATCACTCATAAAAGTATTTAAGTACCAGGTAGTGGCCTAAAGTAGTGAAGCTAATCCTACTACCAGTGCCCTGGTATTGAAAGGAACAGGCCAATAATCAGTCCTAAGACGATGAATATTGACCCTACGGACAGGGTCAATACAAGACTTCGCGTCTGTGTTCACTGTCGGATTGATTGTGTGAGCGTTTTCACGGAGACAAACACAAGATGGCGGCCGTGCCTACCATGTCGAGGGTGGGGAAGGGGGAGCGCCCGCTGCCCTCCAGGTCCTCCTCCATGCCGTGGCTGGCGTCGGCCAGCACGCCGCGCAGGGCCTTGGAGGCGGCGTCGGGAAACATCTGGCCCATGTCGTACAGCTGCCTGAGAGGAGGGGGAAGAGGTACTGTGAGACAAAGGCGTGTCCATCCAGAGGTATGACAGACAGGAGGTCTGGACTAGTGGACTGTACCAACTGGTATGCTGATTCATTTATCAAACATCTGAGTGGACTCTCCCACGTGTGACGTCACTGGAGGGTTGAAATCGACACGGCTGATCAACATGTGTTACAACATTTTACAATCTATAGGAACAGCAACAAGTGGCACCAACATGTTGAAATGGTGAAATAGGAGACTTAATAACACTTAATAACAAAAGACAGGAAGTGGGAGAATATTCAAGCTTACGGTATGAGCTTATCGATGGTGGTGAGTTCAGGTGGACTGCTGGAGGCCAAGTCTCCCATGTACTCCAACAGGAAGCCAAAGAGTTTCTGTCAACACATGGTTCATTTAGAAAC
>JAOSLM010000078.1:5592287-5606920 GCA_025629765.1 Eleginus gracilis | reverse complement strand
AATCTTACAGTTTCACAAATTAATCGTTAATCAAAATGTAATTAAAAGGTCAAAATGATTAATCTTCCAATCACTACAGTGATATCAATAGGACTTAAATGGGCAGTGTATAGTGAGATTGCACATAAACTGCTCAGGCTCTTCAAGCTCTATGTCCTTGACACTGCGGTTGGTATGAACATAATTCTAAATCAAACTCACTCTAATCAACTTGTTTCCACATTTCCTATATGTTTCCATCAATTGTTCTATGCCAAATCAGGCCCTTGACAATAACAATCAAGTAGGATTACAAACATGAGACTGAATAAGAAGCCTTACCTGTGCTCTGATCTAACAATTCTCTGTATTCAGCAAACCAGTTTGATCACCAGCATAGCAGTCCCCTGTTGTTGCCACAACTGCAATTCCCAAGGTCAGTGTGTTAATAAACCTACACAAAATAACTGTTCATGTTACAGACGTGCTTGTGACTGTACAAGTAATTTCACTTGTGACCACAAATGTAGAAAAATAAGATATATGGCTTGTACATTGCAACATCACAACGCAATGGCCGCCTTCATTTTGGAAGCATAAGGGAATTGGAATGTTAGTGTTTGTGTTCTGTGTGATGTTTTTGTCATATTTTGGTAATCAAATCAAGAATAATTTGTAACTATGGGAAGAAATTGTGTTATAAACTGCCACAGTGTTTCTCATGCAAGCGTGGCAAAACCAGGTTTTTAATAGTCTAAATGATGCTATATTTATGTTTATTTAGGATTTGACAGTACTGTACCACAACTCTTTTTATCTGCAATAAAAAAACATGATTCATTTATATGTTCAAGCCCATAGCTATCTTGATTGGCCAACACGATAATGAGAACCTATAGATCAGTTACAAATATGATTCTAGGAAAACCCTGCACGTACCACAATGGTGTTCAGTGAGTTTTTTTACATTGGTAGTCAATGCGGTGCCCTATTGTTGTAAGGCAATGCTGGGGGGAACAATGATAGACCAGAAATACGGAACAGCGGCCATCATATCCATGTCCTTTGGTCTTTGTGCAGATTAATAATGATATACTTGTATGTACTTGTATACTTTTGTTTGGATTGTATTTATCTCAGTCCTGAGCATGTTGTTGTCAAACACCAAGAAAAGACTTGTCAAGATGGCTGTATTCATGTCTTCTCTGGGATATAGCTCTGATGTGTCTATATAATAAATAAAATGTATTTCATGATCAATCCTATTGTTAAGGAAGGGCAGTAAAATATAATGGTATGTTTGAGAAATAAAGAATTTAGCTCCAACTACAAAACTTTGTGTTTTTTGTTGTTCATCTGGGCACTATAAAAATAATGTATGGCATTGAATTTCTTCTGAATCATAAAAAAATTATGAGAAAGAACATATTTAGCCTAGTTTAGTTAGAAGGGAACAGGTGTTTTTCCAAAATGTTACTAATTTGACCACAAATAATCTTCCTTTACATTTTCAAAGGTGCAAATGGTCTCAAAGTAACAGAGTATACTGCCAAAACATGGATATGGTGAGTCTTTTATTATATAGTATAAGTACTCTACTACAGTCAACCACTGCCATATATAAGGCCTCAGGTAGCAAAGTGAGCTGGGCAGTATAGAGTACATCCAGTAGCCCTATTGAACTAACAAGCTTAACCATAGGCCTAAAGACAACGACCTCTCCAATAAGGCTGACCGCCATCAGGGAAGCAGACGTAAACCCATGCAATCCAGTGACCTAATCGACACCGTCGTAATGCAATCCGATGGTCAAATATATATGGTCTCAATATATGATATATATATATATATATGGTGCTTCAACCGGGTTAATGTATAAATGTGCTCCACTTTGGGTGCAAATGTAAACGTGGTGACAAAAATACCCCTCTATTATAATCCTTAAAAAAGAGGGCCAAGTGAATGAGACCCTTTCTCAGTTGGGAAGACACAAGCGAAAACCATAACATTAATCATGGTTCCGTTCAATAAGTCTGGCAATGTGGACACAACTTAGTGAAGTCAATATACATGGACCAAGCTTGTGCGGCGAAAGACATAAATAAAAACCTAATCTAATGTTAAAATAACAAATAGGAGGTGACACTACCATACTTTTGACGCTCTGTGAAAGCGGTCCATTATACCTAAAGCATCCAAATGCAATAAAGCCGAGACTTGAGCTATTGACAGGTGCAATAAAGTGAGGACATTTGGCAACAACAATAAACGGATTAGCCGTTTCCCTCACCATTAATTTACTGTACATTTAGGGCATTTAGCAGACGCTTTTATCGAAAGCGACCTTCAATAAGTAAATGTGTCAGAAGAAAGGAAAACAACAATATGTCGGTACAGTAAGGATGGAACAAGTGCAAAGCACTTACAATTGCCAGGTTAATCCATTCCCCGTATACAACAACATGTTGAATACGTACATATCTGTATCAAGTTGGGTCCATGTTTATATAATCTATTTTTCTACTCACCTTTGTTCATTAGCTGAGCAGACATTGTTTGGTGTATGGGAATGTCAGGCTTGTCAAGCGCACTGCTGCAAAGTTACTTTTCCGACCTGAAGGAGCGGTTCGTTGGGCGCGAGGGGACCGGAGGCACGGCGGCTGCGTCTCGCGCGCTCATTCTTCGAAAGATCACAGCCGCTTCTGCTCGCTACCGTTGCCTGGACCGGGTGTCAGGAAGGACCTGGACTTCCAGGTTCACCGTCAGAGTTCAGGGAACGATAGAATTTTCAATTTCGGATGCCGAGCTTCTCCTGCTCTGTTAGATCAGTTACCATGGTGACTCATGCTGTGTGAACTTGGCTGGAGCAATCCTTCTGGTGCATAGCAGGTTGGGCTCCAAGATAACCCCGCCCACGATGTCTTTCCATCCTCTCATTGGTTTAAATATTAGCAACAAACAACTTCATATGGTGATGACAGATACTAACCAAGGTATTACATTTGTATTTCTTGTTAGTGTTTACCTTAACAATCAATTTACACAATCAAGTGTGTAAATTTGAGTTATCTGGATATTTCAGTAACCTACTTAATCACTCTGTTAAAGTATGTTGAAATACGCCCGCAGTAGGTTTATTAAGCAGTTGTATATGCGACACATCTGACCTATAACGTGTGTCTCGTCCCCTGGGGACATCGAAGCACGGGTAGGCTGTTAAAAGTATAGGCCTATAGGTACAGTAAGCTGTATAGTAAAGTAGCTTCACCTTTCTTCACACATAAACAGATTAACAGACCTACTATAAATTCCTACACCTATATTTGTCACAAAGTAGGGCAAAAAAAAAAGGCGATGTAGTGTGCAAACGCGCGGAGTCAACCAATCAAGCGCAATCAAGCGCTGAAAAAGTCATGACGGTATGGGGATTCCCTGCTCGATCACTATTTAAGGGTGCGATATATTATGGGTTTTTGCGCCTTTTTTAAGGTTCCAGAACTCGCAAATCGTATGTTCTAAAACCGAAAGTAATTTCCATAACATATCGTACCCTGCTAGTTGAAACAGGGCCCTGGTCCTGATGAGCGCGTATTTTAGCTTAGGTTGTGCTACGGTGGAGGGACTTTCTTTAATAGGTCCATGGGAGAGACACGCGTAACCCCATGCTCCTGCCATTGATTTTACATTCTCACCTGGTTAATGTAGATATGCATGTGTACATTGTTGTGGCAATGTTGCAATAATATATAGAAATTAACTGGGATAACTAAGGTTGATAAATGGCCAAACAAATATAACATGAAGAGGATGTTTCGATAGTTATATTGATATTAGTTTATTTAACCAAGTAGGCTACAAGGTTTTCTTAGGTCCTACTTAACCTTATACGAAAACAGGATGTCTCTTTCCACAATGCAACCTTGGTGTACCTGAGGGACATTTAGTCAATGTCGTTCTCGAACAAATATAGATGAAAGCATTGTGTTTATTCTGTCTCAAGGGCCTCTTATTGGGAGCTGTAAACATACTGTGGTTTCCACGTATCTGCCGTATCCCCTCCGCCCCCCAACCTCCTCCTCCTCCTCCTCCTCCTCCTCCTCTTCCTCCTCCTCCTCCTCCTCCTCCTCCTCCCTTCTTACATTTAAAACCACAAATTTGCCTATTATATCTTTGGCTCGACTAAATAATTATAAAAATCGTTTAGTTCTTTAATGTTGGACATTTTTGACAGCGTAAATGTCATGCAGAACACTATAGAACTAGCAAAATTCACGTATGGAACTTTATAGAATGAAAGTGAGAATTCTTTATTTTCTGATTTAGCTTCAGATAATTTCCCCTTGTTCAGGCCAAGCTTCAGAAGTTCACCACAAACAATGGGTTGTTCAGTTGCAGATTTGCAGGTTGAGAATGTTATATCCTTGTAGAACCTTTAAATCCCTGTGGAGGGAAACAACTTATCTAGAGAGAGAGAGCGGAGGGGGGAGAGAGAGAGATGGAGAGATGGGTAAAGAGAAAGTGAAAGAGGGGGAGAGAGAGAGGGACAGAATGACAGATGGAGAGACAGCTGCTGGAGTAAATAATCATAATAATCTTTTAGTTCTTTAATGTTGGACATTTTTGACAGCGTAAATGTCATGCATAAGGGGGGGACAGAGAGAGGGACAGAGAGAGGGACAGAGAGACAGATAGAGAGAGGAAAGAGAGCGGGAGATCTAGAGAGCAAGAGATAGAGAGCGATAGAAAGAGAGAGTGAGAGAGAGGGGGGGGGCGAGAGGGAGCGGGAAGTGGCAGCGTTCAACAGCAGAATCAGTCAGGCGAACTGGAACAGCTGGAACTAGATCAGCTGATCAACTAGAACATCATTCTCTGGATTAGTAGATGAGGAGCGGCACGGTGCATCCATTCATCCACATGCATAAACATCCACGTACATCAAGTGTGTATGTATTGATTCAGTGAATTACAGGGAAGAAGCAGGCTTGTCGTCACAATGGCAATCAAATTCTAAGGATATTATGGCCATATAATATAATTACTTTTAAAAATCTGGACAGGGGGTTGCTACAGTAGGTTGTCACCATTCAACCACAACCCTCAGTTCAGAAAATAACGTAAAATTATGTCATAACTTGACTGAAGAAACAATAGTGATGAAAATCAAACAATTTAGGTCACATTTGTCTTATGGGCAATGTTCATTCACAAGAGGTCGTAAAGTGTGGCAGCTGCATTTATTACATATTATCCCTACTTTTTGAAAGTGCTCCCGAGATTAATGTAATTTGAAACAAATTAATCTGATGAGGTTTTTCATCTAAATAGCTTTGCCTTCAGTTGAATAAATATAACCACATGTAGCCTATAATGTATACGAAACGTCATAGACATGCAAATTGTGCAACACAAAACGTTGTGTGCACACCAATGTGTTATTATGACGTACAAGCAAATCTACTACATTTTAGTGCCCTTTAAGATAGTAACTGTATACAATATAACTTTATAATGTTATTTATTTACATTGAGTCAAATTTGACTAGAAGGCATATCATGCATAATCCATAGAGGAGCTATGCCTTTATTTGTATTTATTTCAATATGTCAATGATTAAGACTTAAACGGTGACTGCAGCACCCGTGCCAAAACATTCCCTCCGATTGCGCCTCTGCATGTTTAAATGTAGGCCTACGTCTCATGTGATTAATATTTCGAGATAATATTTTCCTTATTGATGGCTGCATGACCTCCATCATGTCCACAGTTAAGTAGCACAGGCGTTTACGATAAGTATCCCAATATGGTATCAAATGGTCCTAGTACATGTTTATATTCTAAAAGAGCGCTCTGTAAACAAGTCAATGGTCGGAAAGCTCATCGATTAACAACGCTTATGACCAACAACAACAGTGATCTAGTGACACCTAGTGTTAAGTCCTGGACGGAATGTGTATGTAACTGTAATGTGGGTCCTTGCCAATTAGTATGTTTTGGGCTATTATATTTTAATTGATGCATACACACTACACTGCAATTAAATTAAATACAATTATTGAATTTGAATCTTTATACTGTTACTGTCAGAACGCATCAAAAGAGAAATAATACAAAATAAAGACAGAAAGAAAAAAGAAAGAAAGAAAATATAAGATTATACAGATTAACAATATGTGTCATATACATGAAATTAGGCGGCGTTACGAGTCCAGCAAAACGCTTGTTGATCAATGTGATCATATCAACTCGCACACCCAAAATCAGAGCTCGTCTCGGCGTATTTGATTGGTCCGTTGGAATGCCGAAGAACGTAACGAGCCACGTGGTTGGCTAGTGATGTCATCAATCATACTGCACTGTAAACGCTTGGCTGGGCGAGCGAAAGGAAGTGAACTGTCACAGCGTTTCGGGACAAGCTTGGAGTTGACCAAATCCTACAGTCTGCATATACGTGAAGAGTGTGTGTATTGTATAGTTTTACACCCTACCGATCTGGCACTGGCGAGGATTACAGCGCTCAGCTTGCTGCAACACACCACCGTGTGTCGTTGGCAGGATTCGCTGTGTCTGGATCCACCATCACCACACGGCAGCAGAGAAACACACACTTTATTGTTCAGGGCTAGCTAGCTAGCTTTGAAAAGCCGCTTGTTTTCGTGTCTTCGGAGCGGACCTGAGGCTCAATGGCTACGAATTCAGATCCGATATATGGCGTTTCCGAAGACGAGGTAAGGCGACGTCAAAGCACGGGTTTTGTTGAGCCGAGATGTGGAGATGATACTAGGTTCCTCTTGCACTTCATGGGTTTAACACAGCCAGTCAGCCACCTACAGCTAGCTTTACTAGGCGGATAGTCCCCCAGATCACCTTAAGACAATCCAGTAAGACATGGAGAGTTGTCATTGCCTGATCAATGTTACGATTATATTCCGATCGATCATTCAATATGTGGTCTCCTTCAAATAACGAGATTAAAGGAGCGGTGCTCGATCGACCGTGCTTAATTTGTAGTGTTGCAACCACGGACGTGTTAAAACATTGTCCTACTTGGGCACAAGTTGGTCCAACACTTAATATGTACAGAAATGGGTTTCAGGATTACCAGCTGGTGAATGTTTCACTGAAGTTATGGTGCACCCCGCCCCTTGTTCATGTTCAGGGCATGTCATCGTACGGGGTCCATGAAATTGAGGAGTAGGAGGTGGTCCAAGTTTGATCAGATGATCTTTCCATTACCTCGTACGACTTGGCACGGAACGCTTAAATACTTCATTATGATGACCGTGTGTATTTCTTGTTATAGCGTAAAGGGGATTAAGTGCCATTAAATATATACGGTCAAATGTTGGCCAATGTAGTTATATCCTTGTAATTCTGATGCATCATAGTAACATGTTTGCTAAACGGTGGTGCTTTCAATAGAAGCAGACTAAATCCACTTCTTTGAGAATAACCCAATAGATCAACATCCCCCAAAAGGCAGCCCATAACGCAGGTAAAATTAAATACAGTTGATGGTGGAATTAAATTGATCATACCCATCAAATAGGAATGGATGGATATCTTCTTTACCCACAGCTTTATACGATTATATACAAGTGCTTTGTACTACAATACTGTTTTATGCAGTGATATGCCACATCTACATTGCTAATACTGATGCAGATACATCTACCATATTGATGAAAAATAAATAAATTTAGTGACCAACACAAGGGCTTTAAAACATCAGCTGTTTTATTTTGTGAGCCCAAAGCTTTGACAATCACACTTACCCAGTCGAAGACACATGTCCATGTTTTTATTCAAGGCAAGACAACTGGCTCACTGGTATAACATAGTACAGATCAGGATTTAATGTGAAAACTGACATTTGGTGTTTGGCTCATCGGACAAAAACACACCTCTCCCAGGTGAGATTGTTGTGACAGAATAAAACCGATGTTTGGGTAACTGTAGTCCATAACAAAACCTAACCCTACATCATTGCTCATCGGGCATCAATTCTGAAACCTACCTTTTTAGAAATTAAAAAGCGTGTTTAGAAACAGACATGGAGAGACTAATGAATGGGTATA
The DNA here is from genome assembly GCA_025629765.1 of Eleginus gracilis. Taxonomy (NCBI): domain Eukaryota; kingdom Metazoa; phylum Chordata; class Actinopteri; order Gadiformes; family Gadidae; genus Eleginus; species Eleginus gracilis. The sequence continues at coordinate 5,598,865 of JAOSLM010000078.1, read as the reverse complement.
AAGTCATTCATGAAGTTAAAACTTATCCAAATCAGTCATACAGCCAAAGCAAAAAAAGTAATGCATACTTATTAAAGGACTTGTCTATCAGAATGCATCATGGTCCTCCATATTGAGATGACTCAAGATAATTGTAGTACTGTAGTATCCTAATCAATGTAGGTTAAAAAATAACAATTCATCCCCATTATGCCAAATTATTTAATGATTAATTACCCCAAAAAATACCAAAAATCTTTATAACCAACATATTAACTAATTACATTCCAATGCTTCTATGCTTTGGGATCAACACCAACAATGGTAGCAAACCCGGGATAGATTATCCTAAGAATAAGTGCTGGTCCAGAGTGATTCATATTGCCTTTCTTCTGTTTCCCAGCATGAAACCAGGGTGCTGCGCGTTAAAGTCATTGCAGGAATCGACCTGGCTAAGAAGGACATCATCGGAGCAAGGTGAGCCTCAGTCGATTTGTTATCTCTCATTCTACAAACCAACATAACATACTACAGCAGATAAAGGCAAGAAGACACAATGCAGGGCTTTGCTGTATTTGTCCCCTTGATCGGAACAAACAAACGGGTTTGGGTTTGTTTTCTGAAAATATAAACCCCTTTGACTTTCTCTGTAGCTAGCTACACCCAATTTGTATCATATTATATGATTTTTCTCAACCTCACTTGTTTTTCGCTTTTTATTATCTAATAGTCTGCTAAATGTAATGTTACAAAAGATTCCCACAGGTTAAGAACTTCCTACTAATATGTGAACAATGAGGGTGACCATTCTATGTTGGCTAATTGGACGTCTGTGATTTACACATGGTGTGAACACAGCAGTAGTCTAATTTCTATCCCAGCCTATGTTCCTTTCTGAAACAATGGGTTTATGGCACAGAGAGAGTGTGAGCAATATATAATTATTCGCTAGACAGACAACACTTTTGGCCATAATAAACCTTGTCACTTTTTAGTATGTCGCCTAAAAATCCTTTGTAGTCCTATCTTGAATTTGAGAGATTAAAACAGGGTAATTAAGTAATGCTGTCCTTACTTCACCAGGGGCTGGTAGTTAAACACGTAAACATTTCATAATAATGCAACGATACAGAAACCAGTAGTCTGTATCAGTCCGATACTGTGCTCATGCCTATATACTAGTAAAACTATTCCGATACAACTACACCCGATTCCACTTACGGCCACAGAACGTAAAAGCTTGTTGGGTGGTCGTACCAGTTTCTTTAACAATCCAGACACGCAGCAAAATCAGTTAAAACATTAATTCTATGCAGACACACAATACAATAACGCCCATGGAACTGTTACTCATTATTTGTTCTCCAAAGCTTGGTTGCCACAGCGGCAGCTTCCCGCTTGAGGACCCTGAGAACAGCCTAGCTGTCCTTTTCTCTGCCTGTGCATACATAGATATGTTCAGAGTGTATCACAGGCAGTATTACTACATGTGATTATATGTTGGGGTAAATCGGTGATGGGTATGTATTATCCATAAGGTCTATGTTATTATCTGTTACTCCTTTCCTTGGTGCGCAACTGAGTGTTGGCCTGACCCATTCCGGTAAACAAAAATCCAACAGATTCCTTCTCCTTTGTTGAAGTGATGTTTCATTTGTTCCACTTTCCTTAACGTCTAAACGTATTGACACAGTCAGGAAATCGTGTGGCTCCACCCTGAAGTAATCCACACTATACTCCATAGTGCCCTGTGTTTAGAGGCCTTTGTGCCTTTTTTTAAAGGCAAACAACGGCTCAACAAAATAACAATAACTTGCATAACTTAGGGCTTATATATCTTGCAATCCATTATATAATCAATCGGCTTATCAAAATAAACGTCACATTTATATAGGGAATAAACAACTCATGCCAGCAACAGCATCATGTTGTATATTACATTTTCTACTGTCAGAAAGAGAGGCTCAATGCGTGGATAAAAATATATTTATGTAAAGTCATGGTTTGATCTGTAATGGTATAAGTAATCATATCAGTACTTGTGACAACGAAGTTCCCAAATGTAAATACTTGTTTCTTTGGAGCTATTTACTTTGTGTGCCTGACTCGTGTCTTTCCATTCACGATAACCTACCTTTGTGACCTTGTGTGGCTAGAATAACAAGGCCAATCATGAGTAACGTAGTACATGGGACCGGTGCATTCATTTGAGTTTTAGTAAACATTCCATTCTTTTGGATGATTACAAACAATTGAGGAATGACAAATGTGTAGGCCTATTTTAACACCAGAATCGACGGCTTATGTCATAGTTGACACTGCTGATATTTGACACTGGTTTGCTTTTAACAATTTCCATGTTGACAAATAAACCTTCACACAATTTCACATAGTGGAGTTTCCTTTGCTAGTAAAATAATAATACGATAATACAGTTTACAAGCTGTAAACGCTGATATTTGGTCTATCTTCATGTGGAAGTGCAACTCTAAGGTTATGATTACCTAACATTTGAAAAATACAGAAATTCCAACTAACTGGCAAATAACAAAATCATTGTCTTGTCACAATGTTCAAAAGTTACCTTAAAATCATAACAAGGTAGCAGGCTGATATCAACACAATGTGTTTTATTTGCCTCTTGCCTATTGGAATTGATTTGATTATGTATTATGTACTGCTAAAATATCACCTTTCCACAACAATAGTGGCATTGTGGCAAGGATAAATTATTAAGGAATGTATAATGAGTTTCCAAATCTGCAATTATTTTCCATAATCAAGCCTAGGCAAATGTTTCAGTCAACAAAATCCCTGCTTGTTCTTCTTGCTCTGTTGCCCATTTGGTATGACTTTGACATGGTTTACGGGTTTTCAATAACACAATTGTAGCCATTTCTATATATAGATATATGTTCACAGGCATCGTAATTGGCTTCAGTTAAATTGGTGCGCTTTAAAAAGATTATCACTTCACATCCACTAGGCTGGATATTAAAGGTAGGGCATTAACATAATTCTGAATATGCTTTTAAACTGCTTTTCTGCTTTCATCTTTCCTAATCCCTTTCCTAAATGTTGTTTTAATTTCCCAGTGTCCTTCCTGTCTAAACGGGTTGCTCTGGAACTGCCGAGGCGAGGCTATCACTAATATTGTGCTCATCCAACATCATTCTCTAATTGCTTCCTTCCCCACACCCCAATGAACTATGTTTGCTAAATACGCTCTTTGATGGGCTCTTGTGTACTGAAGGAAACCAGAGGTATTTAACTCCAGGGGAGGGGCGAAAAAGATATGTATTATTTATCAAGGTTGGATTTTGGTGCACCCACGTCATTAAAACGACCTATTGGTGCTTTCCTTTGGGCCACTGTGGGACATTTGCTGAGATCCTTTCGGTGTCTTGCACCGAGGGTGGCGGTCAATCTTACGGGAATCAGCCTACCTGACAGATTGAATCACTGTGTGAATGCAACCCACTGCCGATGTAAATGTGCTGGCATACTGAAGTCCTAGCGCCATCGTGCCAGCTCCTCTTCAGCAGGAAGCAAATGTAATGCAGCTTATTGGAGAAACATCAAATTTGCCCTCAGTGTGTAGCCAGCTACAATGGCGTGTGCTGATTCTGCAGGCTGTCACTTTGTAAGATACAATAACTTTTACCGTCGCTAATTCTATGGGTACTGATCCAGTCTGAGCCCCAAGGTCTTCTTTAGTGATTTTTGTATTTTGTTGTCATGGAAATGTTCTTCTATTATCTCTCAGAACAATGATCATTTATTGTTACAGCAGATCATTGTAGTTTTTTTCAGCTGAATAATAGAGCACACAACATTTTTCAGAGTGTCTTTTTTACAATTACAATTACCTTCAAGCTGACTGAGATAACATTCTCTGTCTAGTACAATGGCAACTCATAGAATACCTGCCAAGATAACATATGGACCTAATTTACATTGAACAACGCTTAAATTACAGCTAATAAAATATTTATAAAAAACACGGCTCCCAAATACTACAAAGTCAGAAAGTGTTCGGCATGATTAGAATTGTGGAATGAAACTGCAATAAACTGATAATTTACCCTGAAGCTATATTTTAATCGATTGCATGCTTTTTTTTATTCAGATTGGAAATGGGTAATGGAGCCAGGCTCTGATTCCTTGGCATCACTTGGGAGAGAAATACAGACAGTTTTTGCCCTGTTCGATGGGCATTCACTTTGTGCTCTTTAAAGGCTGCTGTGCTCTTGTCAGAAATCTCTGATGCAATTTAACAAAGCAGCTGAAAGATGAGTGCTGCTGATATTGATTTATTTTTAAACCTTCACCTATATCAATTGCTCTTCTCATGAAGACGTGGACAGATGTCTTTCCAAGAGCAGCAGGATGTTAAAAGTGGATTGAAAAGAAGAATGCAGCAGCTGAAATTGATTGTCAACTGGACTACATTTGTTATGAAACAACCCGTATTATCCTGGTGGTTCATCTTTATTTATATAATCACTTGTTGAAAGCCTGGATTTGGAGGCTGTAATCACGTGTCAGTAACCTCCTATTTGACCTTCTGAGATCGCGAGTCGCAGTGGATATGGTTCCCGCACAGAAAGGACCTACCAGGATAGCGCTGACCCTTTATCCCAAAACAAGACTAGGGTTCATTTCTACCTACTCGGCACTCTCCTGAACGGCAGCTTCCCAGCCTCTTCAATAACACTGCTTACTACCACCCGTTTGCCTCGCCTCACCTCAAAACCGTTAGTGGTGGCTATTTTTAGCCGAGGAGCTCTGACAGTTGTAGCCTTATCTCACGATAACCTAATGTAAGCAGTTTCTGGTTGTCGGGGTCCGTTAGAGACTCAGATTTCACACCTGGGAATCGTCAGGATGATGAGCAGGGCCTGGATCCTCCGGATGTTCCAGGCCTGATTCCCTCTGGTTAATGTCAACGCAGTACACATCCTGTCACTCAGGATTTAAATTAAAATACTGTAAATTATGTTTTTATTGGGCAGAATTGGCCTCTGTGTGTTCTTAGACCTTTGTGATATTCATGTCTTTAAAATCAGAATAACTTAATATCTACTCTCATGATGTAGAATATAGTTTGAAGTAGTCATATATATGTCTATTACGCTGAATACATATAGGCTCATTTTAAATATTTAAATATCCTGCTTTTTTCTCTGTTCCCTCAGCGATCCATACGTCAAACTCTCCCTCTACGTTGCGGATGAGAACCAGGAGCTCGCCTTAGTTCAGACAAAAACAATTAAAAAGGTGAGTCCAAAGGCAAAAAACAACAGTTCTTCTGCTTGCCATTTGTGTTTCTTCTCCCAAACACTGCTACCAGCCCTTCCCGCACGATCGGTCTGGACCTGTAAAGTTTTCTTTTTGATGGCTCATCAGAGGTAGAATTAGGTCAGTTATTCTGCCCAGACCAAATTCCTTCCTGCATCAGATATCAAGCCAGCGCTCATTGCTGTGATAGTCCATGCTGGGGAGGAAAACTTTTTTCTGTGTTTTTATTGTGCTTGTGCATGTGCCATGGGCGATGAAGCAGACTGGATGTGTCCTCTACTGCTTCATCCTCACAGGGTTCATTCTAGAGGAGGGAAAAACAGAAAAAGAGGCGTGTCTCTTTTTTGACCCAGTGGAAGAAAACATGGAAACAGGCTCACAGCAGGGGGAGCTGTTAACATGCTAATTCACATCCACAAATAACACTTTACACCGGCTGTACGTGATGGAATTTCCTAGGACACAATATGCACACAATGAAACATCACACCACATTACAAACATCAACTCCACCATTGTGTGTGTATACACACGAGAACGGGGTAAACACATTTGAGCGTACATACTGTCCTAAGCGGTTGTTATGTCGGCTAATACCTGTTTGTCCTTCCCAAGTTCGCATCGCTGCGGCCATGCGCGTGTCCAGGCCTCTTATCTCATTGTTATTGTCTCATTGTTTTTCTCCCGCCCTCTTTTTTTATTTATTTTTTTGTGCGGTTCCGGCCAACCGGCGGCGGACGGTTTAGCTCGCCGCTGTGTGGCAACCCTAGTGTCCACGGAGACGGACTTATGCTGGCGTCGGCCACGCCGTAGTTTGTACGACGTGTATATAAATAGCTGACCATGCAGTGTTATGTAGAGCAGAAGATAAAGCACCCAGGCTCAACTGTATGGGCTTTGTCTGTGTGTCTTTTGTGGGCCATCACCAGCAGCTTTTCTTGGCAGTTGATACTGTGATTCTGTTGGCCAGTGGGCGAAACACTAAGAGAGATGTTCATCGCTATATCTGGAGCAGGTCACATGTCAGCATCCTATCACTGGATAAAACCTACAATCCATTCGGTACCTTATCAGCCGTATTAGGTAATACTGTACCTATCACATTTCTTGCTTCATCAAACACACAGTTGCCTAGTTTTCTGATGCATTTATCTTTTGGCAAGGAATTGGCTTCAATGGGAATAGTGATTCCCCTTGAAGTCTATTTTAACTGAGCTGTGAGTCTTAGACCCTGTTTCCACCTGGGATTAACATCAGACTTTTTGAATCTGGTTACAAGTGGACAGCTCTCAGTCCGT
>JAOSLM010000078.1:4998417-5011866 GCA_025629765.1 Eleginus gracilis | reverse complement strand
AATGCATGTCAGGTTTTTCTGTAATAGCAGGGTTCGTAGGATCTGAAGTATCATAAATCAAGTTCAAGCCTGCCATCTTAGTATTTCTTGACCAAAATGTTTGCAATAAACAAGAGACCTGTCATTATTCTTATTCTTAAAAAGTAACAAGATGGCGGCTCGGAACATGCATGACATCATGTGAAACCCTCCTATGAAACTGTGTTTCATTATTCCTGTGTTCCCGTGTCGCACGTCCAGCATAAAGGAAGTGATCGACCGTAACGAAGGCGAAGAGAAGGTGTGCGACGAGAGAGACGGCTGGTGTCTCCCTCACACCACGGACGACCTGCGGGACATCATCTCAGGCCTGATCAAGAAGGTCGTCCGAGCTCAGAAGCCAAGTAAGAAGCAGCCCTGCCGTGAAGAACGCCCCTATGCTGTGGGCCTGATTAACCACCCAGCGGCCATCTTGGATCTAAACGCTAGCTGGGTGGGGGAACTGAACGAGGAATCCTGCATTCACTTCCTCCACTCAGAATAAGGCCCATGCTAGTAGTAGTTCAAATGAAGCTCAAGTTTGTGGTATCGATTTGAGAGGGCAGGATAATGTATCTAAAGTGTTTTTAAAAAAACAGAAAAACACTTAATTGCAATATCATGTCCAACTATGATGACCCTTTCTTAACGTCCCTAAGATCCTTCTGCAGAGTTGATTCCGACGCCAACGAAGCGACGGCGCTCTGGGCTGAGCATGAACTCCAAGCGGACCTCCTACGCCGAGAAGCCGGAGGGCGAGGAGGACAACGAGGAGGACAACGAGGAGGACGAGGAGGACGACTTCCACCCGTCAGAGGGAAGCGAGAACGAGATGGAGACGGAAATGTTGGATTACATGTGAATAGAGTTCAATGGATTTTTGTACATAAAGATTTGTGTTTTCTTCTGTATTTGTGTGTTTCTTTTGTATTTTGCAGCTAAAAGTGAACAGGCTTCACATTTGTAGTTTGCCGGTCAATATATCAGCAAAATATCAGACATTATTTCGGAAATAAAAGAAGGGGACAGATTTAGTATTTTCTTATGGTAGATGTTTGCCAGTACATGCCCAATGGTTTACTATGATGTGTTTTAAGCTCTTATACACCACTCAAATACGAGCAAAAGCAGGCTACCTGAATGGGGAAACGTTCTATATAGCCTTTTGTTTACATCAGTCATGCCTATAAAGTCCAACGATAAACCCACGATTAGCAAGGACACGTCACATCAGCTTTGGACATGAGACATATCCTCTGTCTCAAAATCAATATTCATGAGCCTTCTTGAATAGCTTTCTATATATATGTGGCTATATATAATATATGTAAAAATAAATAAATACACAGACAATACCGGGGACCGTTCTAGCAGGGGGATAGGCCCCGAGAAGCGGAGACTCCCCGGGTAACGTTGACGTCTGGTCCCCCTCGGTTTCACAGGTCTGTCGGGTCTTTTTTGTTTAATATTACTGGAACATGGATAGGGTGGGAGGTGCGTCAGGCGGACAGTGTTTATAAGACCAATGAGACAACTGCTAGGGGTTACATTTCTTTCCCGATCGCCATGACGATGAATACCCTGGGGGTGTTTGTTGTCGTAGCCCTTTCCTGGGGGACGGCCTCGACTGCGTCTGTGAGTTATGCACCTTATTCATTATGAATTCATAATTTTTATTTCATTACATATACAGACCCTTTATCGTTGTAGGCATTAATATCGGATTTTACATTAAGATCAATACCTCGTATCAGATTTAATCATCCATCCAGGACTAGGTCTATGAACATCTGAACAGGGCTGTCACGAATGAGTGTGTGATCTGGACTTGATCTAGACACCTGTTTAAACTAGGGGGCGTTGTCTAGGAAGTGTAATGAACAACTAGGATGGAAAGTAGTGTTTACCCGGGTCTGTAGTCTCAAGATGTTTTTGTGAATTGAACATAAAAAATATACTGTATTTGGAAAAGCACATTTAAGAGCTTATGCATGAACTAGAAACTTTTTCAAAATGTTGATATCAATCTTTTGATAACATACAAATGTAAATCGATTCCTTTACATATATTTTGATTGGGTTGTTGTGTAATGCCTGCATTTCAGAATAAGTTCAAATAAATCCACGTAATTTGTCTACATTGTCAAATAAATTAGATACGGTATTAACCAAAGAATAATAATAATAAAAAAAGATAATAATTTAGACAAGAATCACAATGTAAAGAACTAAACAAGACTGTATACAATGTATACAGTTTGTTTGTACAATGTAAACAACATTTTCCTTGCTTTTGCTTTAAGTATAGAAAAGCTAAATATAAAATGGAACAAAGTGAGAACTTTCAAAATAAAAGTATAGTATTAAGTGACGCTCCTAACTGCTCTTTTCCTCCATGGCAGCTGGGAACTGTGTTCACAGAGGGAGGCCTGGTGGAGGGAACCAACATCCGCCTGGGATACCGTCGCCACATGGATGTCTTCAAGGGAGTTCCCTTCGCAGACATACCTGGAAGGTTTGAGAAACCCAAGAGACACCCTGGATGGGACGGTGAGCTTATTTTAGATATCATTTTAATTTCGTAAAACAAAACTGCTACATATGGAATACATATGGAGTTTCCATTGATTATTTTATAGACACATTCACAGTGCTGTGATATTTGGTATGGCACCTAACTGTCTTGGTTCTGTATTAAGGCATTCTGAAGGCCACAGAGTTCAGGAAGAGATGTCTACAGCTGACCCTTCTCCAGACCGGCACTCGAGGCAGCGAAGACTGTCTCTATCTCAACATCTGGGTCCCTCACGGCAGAGAAGGTAATACACCTTCAAAAGCCCGCCACTAAGGGGACTTTTATTTTGAAGAGAAAAACACCATGATCCTTTAAATTGTTAATCTTTGTTTGGCCCCATCAGTGTCCACTGGACTGCCGGTTATGGTGTGGATCTATGGAGGGGGTTTTCTGGTGGGGGGATCCATGGGGGCAAACTTCCTCGACAACTACCTGTACAGCGGGCAGGAGATCGCAGACAGGGGGGATGTGATCGTGGTCACCATAGGATATCGTGTGGGCGCCCTGGGCTACCTCAGCACTGGAGACTCCAGTCTACCAGGTAGATCTCTCAGAGACATCAACTCTCCAAGTTTTCGTAATTTAGAAGATTCTATGATGAATATGATCTGATAATCACTTTTTACTGCAGGTAACTACGGTATGTGGGACCAGCAAGCTGCTATCGCCTGGGTCCACAGGAACATCCGGTCCTTCGGAGGAGACCCCGACAACGTCACCCTCTTCGGGGAGTCGGCTGGTGGAGCCAGTGTTAGCTTACAGGTCAGAGGTCAAGGAAGGTCTAGGAAATGAATCAGATAGAAATGTTGAACTCATGTCATTACAGATGATGGGGTAGATCAGATTCAGATTCTAACATCTATAAGTAATGATGTTTAATTCATAATTTAAAATAACGTAATAATGTGAATAGCTTCTTATCAAAAGTGTTGCCAGAAAGGGAAAAGACCACTTAAATCACAGTTTATGGTCTATAACATGTTTCTCTGTATGTTCTGTGTGTGCGTATAGACTCTGAGTCCCCACAACAAGGGGCTCTTTAAACGGGCCATCTCCCAGAGTGGTGTTGCCCTGTGCCCTTGGGCAGTCAACAGAAACCCTCGCCCGGTAGCCGAGTCGGTAAGAATACAGACAACCAACGATAAAACTGTTTAGTGAAAAGTTTTTCCGCTTCTTTGGTTTGGGTCATGTGACTCAAGTGAGCACATTCAATCACATAATCATTCAAAAAGCAACACTGGGCTGGACTTATTCTAACTAGTAGAGTGCTTGCGATATATTGCTCTGCATAACAAATTACTATTAACCATGTGCTTTTTATATAGTTTAACCCAAAGCAACTTGCAGTGAATGGCTTGTCATCAAATAACAGGTAGACTGCAGACTTTGGGGGATCAAGCCCAGCAACCTTTGGTTGAGAGTCAAACACCCTTACCTCTATTACACTATTCTTTGTGGTAGGTGGCTCGAAAGGTAAACTGCCCTACTGATGAAACAATGGCGTCGTGTCTGAAGATGACCGATCCAGTAGCCCTCACCATGGCTGGTAACATGCCCTATACCAGTTCCCCTGACAGTGAGTATCCACATCAACCGCCAACCGCATGTCTACCGTTGGGTTTTATTAAATCAGAGTTTACGAAATGTCTGCAGATGCACACTACATATTGTAATGTAGTTGTGTTAAATTTAATATATTAATATATTACTATTAATATATTCTGCCGAAGTTCCTCCTGTTGCATTGTTTCTTATCTTTTCTGTAATTTTTATAGAAAAAATAAATCAATCTGTTTGATCAAAGACCACTATTGGCTTTGCGACTATGCCTGAGGCTAACAAGCACGTCTCTTCTAGTTAATACATAAAGTGGGTCGGCCAAACATAATTTACAATGGCTCTCTCTTGACCATTCGACCAGGTCCACTATTGAACAACCTGGTCCTGGCAGCCACCATCGATGGGGACTTCCTCCCTGACGACCCCGTTAACTTGTTCAACAACACTGCTGACATCGATTACCTCGCTGGTGTCAACAACATGGACGGGCACCTCTTCACGGGACTGGACATTCCCTCCATCAACAGGCCACTGGTGGACACCAAAGTGTGAGTGAGGTCATCACATCTGCCCACATCTGGAGGTGGAACCAAGCTCGCAGGACCTCTGCCAGCCACAAGCTTGTATGACAGTTAGCTTGTTGTGGCAAAATATGTTATTTAACTTGAAGTTAGCATTTATCAGAATGTTAATGGTATACAAGCTGATAAATGCTGATTCAAAATATATTGTGCATCAATACAGGATTATTCTTTTCAAGCTTCAAACATACTAATGGTAAAAAGACGTGTGAATAGGCGTAAAAATAAAAACTGTGACCCACTCATAGATCACAAGCAACCCACAGTTTGAAAACCACTGCTATAGAAGACAGCTAGATGGGTGGTAAGTCTCATCCCCAACATTGGCTCTCTTCAGGGAGGATATGAGGGCCCTGCTGGGAGCATACACTAAAGACAAGGGGAAGGCGGGTCAGGAGGCTGCCTTCTCTCAGTACACCACCGGCTGGGGAGCCAATCCTAGCAAGGAGACGGTCAAGGTGACAGTAGTGGACATCGGAACGGACTACATCTTCCTGATCCCCACCCAGGCTGCTCTCTATCTCCACGCCTCCCACGCCAAGTCAGGAAAACTGTTTCTTTCATTCATTTATATTTCATTTTCTTATTTACAATATTGATAAGCACCCCTCAAAGCTGCTGCTGGGGATGGTAGGGTGGGAAATGGGGTAGGGGTTGGGGATTGGTGTTGCTGACTATCCTTTATGCATTCTAGCACTCCTGGCATCCTATAAGTTGTTACAACGTAATGCATGCTTGATGATGTAACCTGAGGAGTAAAACTTGAATACATCTAAATAAATAATTGTTTTGATGATTAGATGAAAACTAATTGCAAAGGACATCTCCTATTTTATTGTAGGTCTGGCCGTACCTACTCCTACCTGTTCTCAGAGCCCAACCGCCTGGGCGGTCTGGCTAAACCTTACCCCAGCTGGATGGGAGCAGACCATACTGACGACCTGCAGTTTGTGTTTGGGAAACCCTTCAGCAGTTGGCTGGGCTACTGGCCTAGCCACCGTGATCTCTCTGGCTACATGATCGCCTACTGGACCAACTTTGCCAAGACCGGGTAAAATGAATCAGGGTTTATGCTGTGGGCTGGTTAGAATTATTAATTTATTCATGTGTTTTTTCCTGTTATAGTAACAACATGCAAAAAAAATGTAATGTTCTCTAAAAAGCACATTCTTGTAGACAGCCTTATAGACTTAATTTAAGGCTACAAGGATCTAGGTCAATCGCCCTGACTATGCAGCAGCGTAGAGAAATCAAATTCTACGTTTATTCAGCAAGCCTTGCATTTTGAGGGTGGCTTGGAAAGTGTAGGGAGTGGGAGGGGTGAGTGTTTTTTTTCTGCAAAGTAAATTATCTTTATATTCTGTATATTTAGACATGATAATAATAATTGTATTTGCAAAACATTCTAAATGCTTTCAAAATAAAAGTATATTGTTAAGTGAGCGTTTCTGCCGTATGCTGATATTTAATAATTATGTCACAAATGTTCTTATTTTAAGTGTAACGTGAATTACCATTATATTGATGGAAAGTATATTAAAAGAAAGTGACTTTCAATGGAGGTCAAATGTTTGATTTATATTTTAACATTAATATTATGTAGAAATGATGTTCAATGTTAATTAAACCTGCTTTTCTGATGGTGTTCCCGCACAGAGACCCCAATAAAGGACTGAAAGTGCCAACAACCTGGCCCAAGTTCACCACCAGCGGACACCAGTTTCTGGAGATCAACGCCGATATGAACCAAAACAATGTGAGGCAGAAGATGAGAATGCGCTTTGTGCATTTCTGGACCAGTGTTCTCCCCAGTCTTCAGTCAGTAAAGATGCATGAGTAACCATTGTATCCCCTGTATTGCAAGTACTCCAATAATCAAGGTGTTTATGAAGATGATACTTTGATGGGATTTGATTGTATTTTGGAGGAAATAAAAATTAAGCAAAATTGTGTGATAATGTTGTTGACAGGCCTGGCCTACTCTGCCCAATCATTCTTCATGGAAAAAATGCAAATAAAAATATTTTCCACCATTATTTTATTTCTCTCGTCTATTATTTCCCTCATTTTGAAGGGAGTTTCAAGTAAAAGGAAGCGTAACTTCCTTGAGATAACTGAAAATTGATTATTTGCCCACTAACACAGGGAAAGTTATTTTTTCCGTGTACATTTTTTTAAAGATAAGTGCAGGGTGTTTTTGAAGGTTAAAGCGTTACCAATGAGATCGCCTTTATGTGCTCAGCCTTGAAATGTCCCAGAAGGGGGATGGGCTTTATGTTTATTTGCTCTTCGAACATGTTTACACTAGTCCAGCGTAGTTTAACTGAGGCCAATACCTATGAAAAGTCTCTTATCTTAATCTGTTCAGAATTGCCTATTCCACCTGATGCAATTACTATGTCTTTGTTATTACAATTTATTTATTTTGTGTTCCCTTAAAATTACTTTTGTGTACCTCTGTACGGTGTCCTTGAGTGCCAAGAAAGGCGCCTTTAAATAAAACTATTATTATTATTATTATTATTATATTATTACAATGGAAAGGGCTTGTGACTGTATTTAGAACAAATATCAGGTTTAAATGAGGACTATGGGTAACATTTGTGTTTAAATTACTAAGTATACCTATTAAAAGACATAGTAATTGTACATAATTGTAACTTTGATGTAATTTGTATGGGGCGTGTATGTATGTTTTATCAGCAGTGGAGGAGAAGGTGGCAGATCAGTGATGATCTGTTCAGGCGCACCCAGTGGGAGGGGTCTCCTGTATTTATACCACTAGTCCAGAACCGCCAACCTCACTATTCAGACATGCTGCGCACACTCTGGCTTTTGGTTGCCATTGGTATCTTTTTGGAGATGGCCTCTGGGGCTTCTGTAAGTGTGGTTTTTGTATAATAATGATAATAGGCATCCATGCAAGTGTCCATATTCAGCATGCTATTTTTGTTTTACCGAATTTAAACTTTAATTTGGGACTTTAGGTAAGTTAAGACTTAGGTAAGTTAGGGCTATAGTTAATAATGATATTTTTCAAATAATTTAATATTTCAAATATATCTTATAACAATTTTTAAATGATAATACTAGGTTATACTACAAAAATATATATTTGTATAAAGAAATCTAAAAAATAAGTTTTCAAAAACATGTTAAAGAAATAAAAATGTAGTTATCAACAAAGTCAGTTATTTGAAAGATTAATCAATTTGGATGACTAAGTTGTTTCCAAATAAAAGTATATTATTAAGTGAGGTTCCTAACTGCCTTTTTTCTCTGTTGCAGCTGGGTACGGTATACACCGAGGGAGGCATGGTGGAGGGCAAAAACATCCGCCTGGGATACAAACACCACATGGACGTTTTTAAGGGAATTCCCTTTGCCGGAATGCCTGGAAGGTTTGAAAAACCTGAGCGACACCCTGGATGGGATGGTGGGTAAAAGTTATGAAACTTTGGAATTCAGGGAGTTGTGGGGAAAATCTATAAGACAAGGGGTCAGCTAAAAGACAATGCAACATTATTCGGTTTAAGTTGAGTTTAAACGTTAGTTCCCCTCGGAATTTGATATTGGAATTATTTTGTGTGGACTCTCATTTTCTGCATGTGTTTTACATTTAACCTTCATTCTTTCCCAGGAATCCTTAAGGCCTTTGAATATCGGCCGAGGTGCCTTCAGTTGAACCTTATCATGACCTCCACCCGTGGTAGCGAGGACTGCCTTTATCTCAACATCTGGGTCCCTCATCGTCGCTCAGGTTAGGACTGATATTAGTAGAAGGGGATCCTTCATGCTTGGCTATTTATAGTATAATAGTACTGTTGGACCATGTAGATCTCATAGCCGAGCTTAACGGTTTCCCTTTAAGTCGGTTTCTTACTCAAGATGTATTGTCTTTTCCAGGGGATTTCTCCTGTCGGAAATTAAACTCTCAACTCTCGATGTGATCTTGATTTGCTCCCTTTTTTTCTTAGTGTCCACTAATCTCCCAGTCATGGTGTGGATCTATGGAGGGGCTTTCGTGTGGGGGGGCTCCATGGGGGCCAACTTCCTGAACAACTACCTGTACAACGGGCAGGAGATAGCGGACAGGGGGGACGTGATCGTGGTCACCGTCGCATACCGCCTGGGCCCCCTGGGATTCCTCAGCACTGGAGACTCAGGCATACCTGGTAAATGACCGTTAATTAAGGGAATACATACATCAGTACGAAAAAACGTCACCGGTTTAATAAAATATGTTAAAATAGTCACATTACTACTAGTAGCCTACTCCAAAATACCACATAACAGTTTTTTGCTGTGTCAGCAATTATTCTGAACTGAAAGATCTTAATGGGGCCATGACGTTGTTCCCAGGTAACTGAAATTACTTTTGGCAGCTGCTCATGATAATGCAAATGTTTTTGCGTGATCAGGTAACTACGGACTGTGGGACCAGCATGCTGCTATCGCCTGGGTCCACAGGAACATCCGCTCCTTCGGAGGAGACCCCGACAACGTCACTGTCTTCGGGGAGTCGGCTGGGTCAGCCAGTGTTAGCTTCCAGGTGAGGAAAGATTCTCCCCAGGATGTGTGACCAACGCTACATACAAATCTCAAATACTATGGGAGTTTCAGTGCTGTTCACCATGATCACTGTTGCCCCAAACATTCTGAATTGTTCAATGTTTCTAACTTGTCATCGGTTATTGTGTTTGTGTGTGTGTCTGTACCACAACAAGACTATCACTCCCCATAACAAAGGGCTGTTCAAAAGAGCTATCTCTCAGAGTGGCACGGCCCTTTGTCCCTGGGCAGTCAACAGAAACCCGCGGAGGTTTGCAGAAGAGGTATTGATCAGAACTTCAGAACTTCCTTCAAGTGCCTTGGAAAGCACTATATAAATGCATTGATAAAACTATATTATTTATTATTAAGTGGACCGTTTCAAATAAAATCTTTTATTAAACATCATACTTTCTGATCAAGTTTTGGACCAACTGTCCTAACTGAAATTATTGCTAATTACAGTTGTTCATTCTCTCTTTCCTCCAGCTAGCTCTGAAAGTGAACTGCCCCACCGATGACAGGATGGCAGCCTGTCTTAAGATGACCGACCCGGTGGCCCTCACAATGGCAGGAACCATCCCAATCTCTAGCTCCCCTGATTGTAAGTCCATTAACAGAGCAGTTATCCCCCCCATTGCCTGGGCTAAACACTAAGCTTCTCAGAGATCAACCTTTTGGCTAGGGTGTAGGTGAGGTAGCATTGATTCTATACCTAAGCAAGATGTATACCTAAGTGAGATGCCTGATCAAAACCTTGCGGTCTGCTTTCCCGAGAAAAAATCATGGAAAAGTCGGACCATTGAATCTTTGGTCTGGGATTTGCCCCTTCTAAATTGGACTTTCATGCTCCAGATTTTCTGTGATTAGCAGGAACTGAGTTAATTTCTCCACAACACAGTGATGAAGTGTACCATAGATACACTCTTCCACTCACAGTGGGTTGGATCAAGAATATCCTCTGAACAACTCCTTCACCCACGCATTAATGCACAAGGAATGTGCCACTGTCTATCTGGTTAAAAGTGTGGTATTGTGTCTATCTACACCAGCCCCTTTGGTGTTTAACCTGGTCCTGGCAGCCACCATCGACGGAGACTTCCTCCCCGATGAGCCAGGTAACTTGTTCCACAACGCTGCTGACATCGACTACATCGCTGGCGCGAATGATATGGATGGACACCTCTTCACGGGATTGGACGTGCCCTCCATCAACAGCCACCTGTTACACACGCCTGTGTAAGTTATGTTCATTCATGTAAAACTGTGACATACCAAAAATAACAAATGTTCCCAATCGTGAGCTGAATTCTTTACTTGGTTGGCTTCCTGATAGATCTTTATTTATTCTTTAGATATCTCAGGGCAGCTGCTCAAGTGTTTTCATATAAATTAAACTTTTACTATGATGACTACCATACTCTAATTATGTGCCAATTAATAATTTTCAACCAAAATAGTTTACTTCTGCAATTAATACGTTTTAGACTTGTGCCCTAAAGCTTTAAGACTTGACTTGGACCAGCTCTGTAGTGCACACGTGAATGATTTTGGAAACAACCAATGTTTCCCTCCACAGGAATGATGTGAAAAGACTCCTGGGCTCCTACACTAAGGAGAAAGGCCAGGCCGGTATGGAGAGTGGCTTCCTTACCTACAGCTCCACCTGGGGAACAAACCCCAGCCAGGAGACCATCAAGAGAACTGTAGTAGAGATCGGGACAGACTACATCTTTCTGATTCCCACCCAGGCGGCCCTCTATCTTCATGCCAATGCCACGTAAGAGAACATGCAAGCACATCCCATTTCAATTTTATTTTTATTACATAAATATATACTTTTATATATATACTTATACTTTTATTTTCAATTTATTTTGTGTTTAAGGCCAGCTGGTTTGGCTATATAAATAAACTTGCCTTGTCTTTTAAGTAAATGCTTCATGTGCAGAAACGACCTAAAAGATAGGCCTACTGTTAGATGGATTAATGTTGTTGAAAGATAAGGTAGAGCTAGCTAAGATTTGATAAGGGCGTGTCCGATGTCGATTTTCTTTCATTATAAGAGACTGCTCGTCAGGGCTTCTATGAGGTGCAATCAAGCTCTACCGTCCTCAGTGTCCTCATCTGTTGCCATGGTAACCATTCTTCTCGGTTCTCCTCGGTTTTGTCCCACCAAAGAATTGGCAGAAGCGGCCGGACGTACTCCTACCTGTTCTCCCAGCCCAACCGCATGGGGGGTCTGGTGCTGCCCTACCCCAGCTGGATGGGAGCGGACCACGCTGACGACCTGCAGTATGTGTTCGGGAAGCCCTTCACCACGCCACTGGGGTACTGGCCCAGCCACAGGGACGTCTCCCGCTACCTCATCCACTACTGGACTAATTTCGCCAAGACTGGGTAAGAAAACGATCTGCTGAACGATGATGACCCAAGTCAAACTTCAACTTTCAAGTCAGCAATAAACTTGAAAGACATTATTTTTTTAATATATATGTATATACTTTTTTGAATATTGGTGACATTTAACTTTATTTATAAAATACACTTCATGCGCAAAAATTGTAATGTGCTTGAAGTGCTTCACACAATCAAATATACTGCTCATATTTTAAAATCTATAAAAACAATAATATGCTATTCAATGTTATGCAATGGATTCAACTATGACTACAAACGTAATAACTTAACTCTATTCTTATTTTATATAAAATAGCTCACTCTACTCCAGACAACAATCTGAATCCCCCTTTTCTTATCCATTGTATAAAAACAGAGCACAGCTTACCTATGCATCTTCTATACACCAACAGCCATTTTGGTTCTGAGTGTGTTTTTTTTCTCTGTGCTGTGCCCAAAGGCAAGGTGTATTCGTCAACTCATTGGAGACCTTTTACAAGACTTGTAATGAATTCCAATGAGCCAAGCTCTTTGCCAACTGTCTTTGTTTGTTGCCATGCTAACATGCCAATTTGTTTCCCTCCTCAGTGACCCCAACAGGGGTCTGGACGTGCCAGCGACCTGGCCCCGTTTCGACAGTAACAGCCACCAGTACCTAGAAATCAACTCCAAGATGAACCGCGGCTATGTGAGGCAGAGGCTGAGGATGCGCTACGTCCATTTCTGGGGCAATATTCTCCCCCAACTGTCGCTGCTCAAATTCCAATGAAGAAGGACGCTGGCGTCTTCACGCTGGTACATCAGCCATGAATCAAAATCATCAAATCCATCCAAGTTCGTAATAGAAAAGTTAATAAATGATTACTATATTTTTATTCATTTTGTGGTTTATTTCGTTGACGAGTCACGATACTTCAACTATCATGAACACCCACTACCATATTGCTAACTACAGGCGGCCTACTTTTACTGCTACCTGCTTAATACTAACCTGGGAACCAGACAAATCAGCGAGCTCATGTTTTATTTGCTCTGGCCTTTGCGTCAGGCCCCCTCCCGTTCAGACACATTTCCAGCAGACCTGGCCCAGCTTGGACCAATAACAACTGTGTATCTAATTCTCAGTGGGTTTGATACAATTACTGTACTGGAACACCTAATGGGAGCATTGAGCCATTTTCATAAACAACACAGATGGCTTCCGCTTATGTTCTGGCTCTGATTGGTTGTAGGTCAATCCAATCGTGCGCTGAAGCTTTTTTGGTCTGAGTCTGTGGATATTTGGAAATCTAAACCCTTGGAATAAAAAATTAACAGAGAAGTTTCAGACTAATATGCATTGCCGAATTGGTCTGGAAATATCAGACTAATAGAATACAAATATCTGTGTATCACAATTTCATGATGTATGGTCTTTTTGTATATATCTATATCGTTTCTGAAGAACAGCCAATTGTTGGTAGAAATATATTTGAAAAACAGCACTCCCATCAATTGCATAATTGGTACCAAAACATCACTCAACACAATATCGTCAAAAAAGTAACTTTAAGTGGACAAACGAGCAGGTGGTAGACCTGTGCTTTGCCATCAGTGGTGTTACCTAACAACTGATAACGTGGGTTGGTATTTGTTGAGACTCAACTCTGAGAATAAGTCCACCTGCCAGGTCAGTCAACGTTTAATTTCCTACCGTGGTGAAGTTAGTTTGATGTTGGATATTCGACAGATATTCAACAGATATTCGGATAGTCATTTCCTATG
>JAOSLM010000078.1:4079664-4092865 GCA_025629765.1 Eleginus gracilis | reverse complement strand
ATGTATGTATGTATGTATGTATGTATGTATGTATGTATGTATGTATGTATGTATGAACATGCATGTTTGTAATGTGTGTGTGTCTGAATGGGGGTAGGGAGGGAGGGAGGGAGCAGAGCAGCGAGCATGAAGAAACGATGAAGACGTGATATAAGAGGCGTCTCATACAAACCAATCTGTCACCAGGGCGTTCATCCATAATGATTATAGAAACCAATTGTGCAATCTGACCTTTTGTTCAACTGTCATTTGTCTGGAATTAGCATTATGAATTCGAAATACCAACCAAGCATTATCAGAGCCTGTGTCTGATTGAATATTTATACTTTAGTTTTTTGTTTATTTGTTATTGTTGTGCTTTCACAGGGGATTGTTGGAACAAACAACCTGTAATCAACTGTTCTACTTTGTGGTATGTCTTTCAGCGGTGTGCAGACATTTCTTTGTATGCTTGTATTTCTTTTGATGGCAGTTCTCAAAGCTTAATAATGACTGCAATTCAATTTTGCATAAACAGATGTTCCATGAGTTTCGAAGCTGAATGAAATGTATGCTTAAAACCAAATACAAATGATTTATGATGAGGGTACTTATAGGGGCAATAATCACAGCAGGCAAAATCTGGGAGGGATACATTACATTCTGGATATTTGAATACAGCATTCAGATTACATGCATGCATAGATTACATCCAATCCCATCCATCCATCTATCTAATTCAATCATGTTTGGATGGATGGATAGATGGATGTACAGATGGAAGGGATAGATGGATAGATGATAAATAGATGGATGTACAGATGGATGGACGATAGACAGATGGATGGATGGATGGTTGGTTTGACAGATGAAGGGCTTGATGATGGATGGATTTATGGGATGAATGGACGGCCAGGACAGTGTTTGTCATACAAATTGAGATTTCCACACAATAAAAAGATCAATCACTGTCCACAAGAGAATAAACTTGTGTTGGGAAATGTGTGAACTTTCTCGTGATTCTACTCGCTCTACTGCTGTTGTTGATAACCTCTCTGCTGCTATATAAGTAGAATGCTTTGTTGTTAGTATTTATGTTCACACATCTTTGTGTTTCTGTGAATGTTTGATCCTAAGCCCTTGGTATATTCGTTTCTCTGATATTTCATGTCTGCTTTCCTAAATCCCTTTTAAGAAAGATAGCCCGTGTTAAATGTATTTATGGCAGTCTAAATGTTTTATAATAGATTGTTAGAATTCTTACCAGTGTAGCAGTGGGAAATCAGGTTCAAATCCTCTGTGCTTATGTGTTTAAGACTTTACGTTTTTTTCTTCTTGAGCATTTCTTTTTATAAATGATCCTCTTTCCATAGATGGAAATTAGATTTCACTCACAGCTCAGATTTAGACTGATAACCACGTCTCTAATAACGGGGGGTTGTCCTGAGGCTGCGGGCCTCTGGGTGGCTCGCGAACAGTTTTACCTCCCTGCTGATTTTGGTTTACCTGTCCGTGCCCAAGATTGGTCAGCGCAAGTAAGGAGCCACCACACTGTCTTTAAAAGCTACCTGGACTCCTCCAAGTTAATATACTCCTTAGTTAATTTGTGTTGAAATTATAAATAATTATACTTCTGCCTCTCTGACTCCTTAAAGACACTACACTGTCTTTAAAAGCCTCACTGACTCCTTAAAGACACCACACTGTCTTTAAAAGCCTCCCTGACTCCTTAAAGACATCACACCGTCTTTAAAAGCCTTCCTGACTCCTTAAAGACACTGCACAATCTTTAAAGTCTCCCTGACTCCTTCAAGACATCACACTTTCTTTAAACGCTTCCTGGACTTCTCAGTCATGAGGCTTATGTATCCAATGAACTGTGTTCCCACACATGGCTAAATTATTAACGCAGACTTGTTGATATTTTGTTGGAACCTTCACCGATCATTTAGGGAGTCCCTTTCAACATTTTGTGCCAGTGACGTCAGCATGTGTTTTCTTGTACATTCTGCATCAGTAGCTGCGCTCGCTGGGTTAATTGGACAGCAGGTAGCAGTGGTTTACCCAATTTCAGAGTCTCATGGGAGACGGAGTAGAATGGAGAGAAGTGGTTGCTAGCGAGGTAGCGAAGGACGCTAAGGTAGCGAAGGTGAAGGAGAGGGCAGTAGGAACCAGGCGAAAATAGATTTCCAGATTTTCCATTTTGCTCATGGAAAGTTCAAGCACAGTGGTGAGGTTTGACCCATTTAAATAGGTATTCATCCATGAAGCATGCAGTAGGATGTGTGCTTAATGTAAAAGCACTGACAAGCGGCTCACTATTGGTTTTGTGTCAGTGGGCAGAACAACGTGATAAGAAAAATAAATTAAGAATGGTGACAGTCCGTTCTGATTGAGTGTGAGGGTTCTTATCTTCCTAGCCTGATGGGTTGGGGTTACTTGGGCTTAACTGGTCAGCCTGATATCTTGCCCCAGATGAGGTGTCAGAGTTATTGTCATGCGTTTTGGTCATGTGGCGACTGTAGGGTGAGGTATACGTAACGGGGGGTGGGGGGGTGTCATGAGTTCTGGCAGTGTAAGGCTGGTTGTTGCAATTGTGGTTTGCCACACGTTTTGGGGTCTCCGGGTCACTTACAGCTTGTATTGGCCAAGGAAGGGGGGGTTGCTGGGGATTGGATGTAATTTGCAACGGCAGCGGCTATTCCCCTGTTGCTCCACATACCCCTGCTGGTACAAGACGGTACTGCAGGTGGTATGTGGGATTTCATTCTTGATTATGTACCATAATTGAAATAATGATAAGAGAATTTAATCAAATATATTATATTTATCGTTAAGTAATGATGGTATTATGGTTTGTTATTATTGCAAAAGATTATATTGCTTTTGTGTTTTTTTTTATTTTTATGTTTTGTGTGTTTGATAAATAAGCATTGTTGCTGATTTTTTCCCCCACACGCTATGACCTTGCTGCAGTAATCATTTTGTACAAAGGGAGGGCTGGAACTCTTTTCAGCAGCTGCATGTGCATTTATACATTTTTGACCTTTTGTATATGAGGTGGTCTGCGAAAGGTCTTGATGACAATTTAGTGGTACACCTGAAGTCAAAGGTGGTTAACCACTGGCCTATGGCATGACATGAGCTGTTTTGCCACTTGGAAGGAAGAATGTTGATGGAGGTTCTGCCTTTGGAAAGATGCCTCTAACCATCTACAGGCCTTAAACTATGGAGAGGATGGTAAATGATAGACTCACTCATTGTCTTGATGGGAGGGGAGTACCAGAGTGTGATCCGTAGGGATCGGTCCACAATAGGGAGGTTCTTGTGGCTGGGTTTCTTGATATTGAGAAGGCGGGATGGTCTGTTTCTGAAACAGACCATCTGCCACCATGTTTCTGTCATATGGGGTTCATGGTCTGGTTTAAAACTGGATTCAGGATTTTTCTAAAGGGTCGGAAAATCCAGGTCAGGGTCGAGTTTGTGCCCATTGCTAATTTAACTGTGTGAGTTGTTGTGATAAGCCCAACATTGTTGGGCTTTCTGTTGGTACACAGTTCCAACAGTACTAATCTCACGCTACCACACATTCTCTGCATAGTGATAAATGACATGTTAAGCTGTGTTGGTCCAGCCTTTTAGTGTTCATTCTATGGAAGCGGGGTCGGAATCCATAATATTTGACACTATAACTGACTATAACAGTCATAGCTGAAAGGTGGACCCAAGATTGGGGGTTTTAAAATCTCAGCGTTTAAGACACATCTGCTGCTGTTTTTTAAGGACTAGGGTCTTCTTGGGGAATCAAGGCTTTCCCTCTAGTGCTCCCCTCACCAAAGGCTTCCCCAAACAAGCACTGTACTCAATACTCGAGACACAACATGTAAAGGTGATTAATACCCCGTGAAATACACTTAGATAGAAAAAAACTACATCCATAAAAAGAGGCTGACACAGATGTTGTCTGAAGAGATGCGTATGCAGCATTTTGCACAGAGTTTATGGACTAAAGAGCAGAACCTGACGGTCCCATCACTTAATGGCAGGAAGAAGCGTGGAAATCTATTTGCCGAAATTCTACTGAAGGGATTTCAAAACCATAGTTTGCCACTGTTTTCACAGAGGTACTTATTTTTGGTAATTATGAAGATTCCAATTATGTGCGGTTTGAAAGTATCTGCCTGTATGAAAGGGATCGGATAGCCACTGCCTTGAGAGAAGGTATTTTAGATGAGTGCAGCAGAATATCTTTTAATTTATAGCTTGCAAATTCCCAAAGGAAACATTTTTGAACCTACAATATGTCCTATGAATCTATGAGGATAAAAAGCCAAGAGCTTTTGAAGTTGCTGTATGCATCTCCTATAACTTAGCTTACTGCAACAGTACATCAGAGGACTGGCTAATGCCGGACTCAATATTGCTTTTTTTGTTTATTATATTAATTCACAAAAATATATCAGTAAGTGGGGCTTGTTAGTAGTTTCACTGAATATTGTCATTCAAATTTAAGCAATAAAAAGAAAAACATTCTATACTGGAAGAACAGGATTTATTTGGTATCAGCAGTGAAAACAACTGTTTTATATTGTAAGAATAAAGAGATCCAAACATCGCTGCCTCATCTCCGGAAGCGTAAATCACAGGGTATTGGTAAACATAACTACACTAACACACTCTACCTCACCACACTTTGAAATACCTCAGCAATCCACTGGTCTTATTCCTTTATCCTATTTGTCCCTCTTTAGTGAAACTCTTATATTTAAGTGTTTGCCTAAGGATGTATTGCCTTTACTATTCAAGGAGGAATTAAAAAGGCTTCCGTATCAAGGAATAGCAACTAGGTACCTCTCCAATCAAGACGCCGAAAGAAAAAGATAAATAAAGTGAGGCCTTGTTAATTCCACCCTTTGAGGAAATAATCACACTTTAAATGATAAACACTGTCGCAGAGTAACGCAAGCTCTCAATGACTTACGGTGAAAAAGCATTGACTCTGGGACTTGAAATCCTTCATGATTAGAGGTTAAATCACTTTCACACAATCAGCGTACTCTCTCATCTAGCGATACAATATCAAACCACTGCTAGACATTGAAAGGTCAAGGCTGCATGGAGAGAGATTTGTCTCATTATTAATACTAATAGGAGTCAACCTGGGTCTTATAAAAGTTAATGTATTTTTGAATCAATGTGCCATGATTTGTACAAATTACTACACATTTTGCAGATACACCAAAATAGGATAAAAACGCCATTGATATATTAAACGGCACTCGTTTATTAAACACATTTGTTTTATCATTGTGTTTCTTTCCGCTGTTGCGCACACAATATGGCAGTTTGACCTGAAAGATTATAATCCTTTCCATCCATTACAGGTCAGCTTGCTTGTGTTATTTAATTAGACACAGGTTCATCCGGAGAACATGAAACAGTGATGAGTAGGCGGATGATGACGATGTTGATGTTAGTGAGGAGGGACAGGAATAATTGAACAGCCAAGGACGTCATGGTCCTCTCAGTAAGTCGTCCCACAAGACAAAATATATATGATTTTAATGCTTAATGCTTACCGGGTGGGAGAACTGCATGCAGATTTCAGCATTCTGTTCCCTCCACTTACCAAGATGGCCGCTTCTAGTTATCAAAGTAAGCTTGCATGGCATTTCCCGTAAGCATCGACATCTGCGATCATAACACCAGCAGCAGGGCTCCTGCAGCATTAAACTGCCTCACGCGTGCCTGTTCATCATAATGGCCAATTCATATTTGTGTCACACAGCGTAATAAGTTTGCTATTCCTCTGACTATTTTTCACCTACTATTTTCTTTATTTTTTTTTAAGAATAACTAAGATGCCTTTTTACTGACAGAAGCAAGGAGCAAAGGCTTTAAAGGAAATATGATTTACTAAATGGTATTAGAAATATTTAGTGGAACTATACACTATGGCTTGGATGGAGTGTATTTTTTGGTCCCCTTTCTCTGGAGAAAACTGAATAATGAGGCATTAGCAGAGTAGAATCCCCTCCCCACTCTCCGCTGCAGCAAAGTTTACATTTGGTAATGAATTAAGGCCCTGTGTGCTATTAAAATGGGACTTTTGCTGACATCTCCATAAGCTTGTGATAAGCTATCAAGAAAAATGCAGACAAGGCACATCGCAGTCCAAGTAAAAATCCCAGCAAGATGGAGAGAGGGAGCTTTCCTTCGAAGATAACAGAAGGTGTAATATTATTTTCATGCCATTGTATTCGTTATGCTGCCATTCCGTCTTAACTTTGACAACATCTTCGGTGTTCTCTCATATAAAGCTAGAGAAAGAGAACAATGTATAGTGAAATAAATAAAATATAGAAATCCAAACATGTCAAACTGTCGTTTTCAAATCGCTAGTGGCAAACTTTAATAAAGAATATTTTAGAAAAATGTCAGAATAAAGTTTTATAAATAAAGGCAGTTTGTAACCGAGGGAAACACGTCAGGTCTTCTGAACCATGACACACCTGGATTCAATGCGACTCAGATTCAACAAACAAACACATGCATATGCATTATCCACATCTGCATCCTTCATTTTTCATTGTTCTCTGACAAGCCAAGCATTTCAGTGTTAAACAAAACAACCCGAAAGTTAACGTCCTAGCAAGGTGGCAGCAGTAGGAGCAATTTGGATAGGGCGTTGCCGGTTCCTTGTTTTAAGATGCCCTTGGCAAGGTGCTCAACCCCAATCTAGTTTGAAATGGCGGCGTTGGCGTTGGTGTGTGTGTGCGGGCGCGTATTTGCGCATGCAAGCGTGTTGCTGTGACTGTGGTTTTGAGTGAAAAGACCCAAATCAACAAGGATTTGTTGTATATAGTGTGTACAGTCTCATAACGCTAGATGTGTGTGATAGAACGTCACAGTAAAACAGGTTACAATTAAGCTGGCGGGAAGGAAAAAAAAAAACAGTGTACGTGACATTAATTATTGTTATTTTCAGGGAAATACTGTCACAGGATAAGATTAAACGTTACCTCTGTGGGTGTTCTGCATCCCGTTGGGAGATCATGCAGCCACAACACAGCTGAAAAACCCCAGACCTTTCAATTGTACTTTAGAAATAAATAAATTTAAACCAATCAAGTACACATTACAGATCATTGGAGCCATGACATTCTAGTGCAGAGTAAATAGAAAACAGACATGATTTGTTAAAGGTAATACATCAAGACTAGATTATAACATTTTAGGTTCTACTTTAGGTTCTCTATTTAGATTTTGTACTGCTTTTTTTTACCTGTGCTGGCAGGGGCAGCAGGAGCAAATGGATACGATCCAAACGAGACGAGTACTGAGAAAACTGGACAAAAAGGCTTTTAACAAAGAAACTCAAACATCTCCATGTGGCCACTGGAGAACATCCAGTGGCCACATGGAGGAACTAAACACAGAAAATTGAAGACTGGCATTTGAAGGTTCTTTCTGGGGATAGTTGAATTAATTGGATTTTCCTCAACACACATGGTATTACAATGGTTGTTGACAATCATTTGACAAGACTCTAATGTTTTGTTGTGGTAGGTCGATATTTTTCGTGGTTCTCTCTCTGTAGCTTGGATTTCTGTCCATTATAATAATTTGTACTGTGGTCCTCAAGGACACTTTGAATATTGACAGCACCACATACTCACTTTGAGGAAACCATGAAATTAACTTTAAGTACTTTGACCAAAGTACAATGGCAAGAAATGACAACAAGAGGGAGAAGGAACGGTGTCAGGACAAACATAAAGTAAGAACATAAACGGGCAAGCCAAATTAAATACAAGACGCACAATGCAATATATGCCATAACGATTTAAGCCTAGTAGTTATAGAAAGAGTAGCTCTGTATCAAATTAATTTAACAGAAAAATAAGTGCAGCTCAACACAAAATTTAGTGTTTCACAAACTCGAGAATTAGCAGTCTGCTACGCAGCTGCCAGCGGTAGCTCTGACCTGGCCCATAAAACGAAACAAAGCAGCAAACAGCCCAGTTATATATGGCACAAGGGCGAATATTTCTTCAATGTCTGTGTTAAATAAAAGGTTCAGACAGTCCCCACTTCCCCTGGTCATCCCTGGAGAACTGTACACTGAAAGGGAAAAGATACACTACTCACTCACTGAAAGAGCAGTTTAAGCTACAAAAAAAATTAATGAATGTCACTCAATTGTTGCCAAGGGTTCAAATGACAGGGTTAGGACCCTTAATATGATAATTTAATGTCTTTCTGCTTAAAATGTGTGTGGTTATTTTGGTTATTTTTATGAAGTAAATGTTATGAAATCATCCAACAGGAAAATATGTTTTGAATGTACTATTTTAACTTTAACATTCTATTTAAACATTGATCAAACACACTTGATTAAAAAAGTTTAGCACACAATTAATCAAATCGTTTTCAGTACTGGATGAGCTTAGACAAAACAACACTGACGGAAATCACAACACAGAATCATAGTTGGAGTAGTGAATATTCACTTGACACCATTGATTAAACACATGGCTTGTACAACTAGTTTCATTTGTTATTACAGTAATTTAGCAGGCATTTTCATCAAAGCTGCAGTGAATCCAGATGTCATTACAAACAGGTAGGTCTTAGGACATTTTACACAACGATTCCTACTGGTAGGCTAAAACCCTGGGGATCAAACCCAGTGCCATTCAGCTTGGAGGCCAACCCCTTAACCCAGCCTGACACTATTCTACGCTTCTTCATGATATATTATTAATAAACAGAGCCCTCTCTGTCACCGAATAACTTCCTGCCTGAATAGTTTTTATATGATAATTATTTTGACGTTTTCATAGAAACACTCGCTATTGATGGCGCTATTGTTGTAATCATTGTTTTGGTTATCAATGTCAGTTATTCCATATTCTACAGTTCAAACATTTATGTATGTTCCAGTATAAGGCTCCGGGGGACATGGATGGGCTGGACTCTAACATGAATAGGATATGCAGAATGTGTGGTTTTATTGAAGTTATTGAAGACTTGTTGATGTGGTTCTAAATCAATCACAGACTGTGTGATTGATTGAGGGGTTTGTTTTTTATCCTGTTCTGTCGTTTGGGTATGGGGAATGCCTTCACGTCTCACCGCAAATGTGCTATATCACACACAAATTACTCTGTCCTTTGTGTACATCTTTATTTTGCAATTAACTTGCACAACAACTTAAACAAGATTAATTGAAATGCAAAAATTTTATAAAAGCACACATGTGAACATAAATAAACCCACAACTGTCTCTCCTGCCTTAATCTCCAGGGCTCCTCATTTCTCCAATCTTTGTCGCCGTGCAACAAGAACGATTCTGGAGAAGAAAGGGAAAAATGCCTTCTCAATTCAGCAACGTTTATGTAATCAAGGGGGGAGGTTAATTTGCATATGAGCGTGCAAGCGGGGGTGGCAGTAAATCACTCTTCTACATTTCTCTCTTCTATGCCACAGTGTTTTCTTCCCGACCTGTATAGTCTTCTGCACCCCTCAAAAACCTCTTAATCGACACCACAACACCACAAAAGTTGTATTTTGTACTAATGTTATTATTAGCAACAGTATAAATACTGTAGGGCCCTAGGAGCAAATATTATACTATTATCATCAGCACCAGTATAAATGCTGTATGCCATATGAACTTTGAATTAATACTATGCAATTATCATTTTGCCTCATTATTAAAACAGTTTTGACCCAGAGGCGTTTGAAATGGCGGCGGCTGAGCAAAACTTGGATCAGCAAGAAATCAATGACATTCAAACTAGAGTATGTTTATTGTTTTAAAGGCATAAAAAGCTAAAGCTACCCCACTAGGGAACATGCACAGTTGATTTGGAACCCCTGCTCTACACTGTTACCTTCAGGGTGGGAGGGAGAGGAAGCGGGAGAGGGGCGAGAGGGAGGGTTCTAGAAGCCGACCTTGGCTCAGGCCCCTCCTCCCTACAGGAAGTACATTGATGTAGGGGGAGGAACCTGAGGTGAGAGGGAGGTTTCTAGAAGCCAACCTTGGCTCTGGCC
This sequence comes from Eleginus gracilis, assembly GCA_025629765.1. Classification (NCBI taxonomy): domain Eukaryota; kingdom Metazoa; phylum Chordata; class Actinopteri; order Gadiformes; family Gadidae; genus Eleginus; species Eleginus gracilis. The sequence goes on along the minus strand of JAOSLM010000078.1, from coordinate 4,082,827 downwards.
CCTCCTCCCTACAGGAAGTGTTCTGGATGACGTGGCGTCCAACGCCTGACCAGCTGACAACTTTTGTCTTTGTCTTTATTTATTTTGGAGGTGAGGTGGTTTGAAATGCTTCACCTCAAGTGTTTTTGCGGGAGGGCAGGCGAGGCATGAAGAGTGTGAGCCATGGGCAAGATGGTACGGCCATGGAGGTCTCTCATTATGGCGGTGCCTGGAGAGGGTCGCCTTTCTTTTGAAACCTTTATCGAACGTTACACTACATTTGAATCTTTTTGTATTTTTTTTCGCCATCTAATACGTTTTAATGCCTTTCTAATGGTAATCACCCTATAATTTATAATGAAGACTTATCTATTCTTCTTTCACTACATTTGTATTTTTGCCATCTAATATATTTGAATGCGTGGTAATAGTGGTAATCACCTTATCATTTAAAAACACATATTTAATTAACACATATCTACTCTTCTCTCACTATAGGTATAAGCAGGTATTATTATGTATTCTAAGCGTATTTTAGGTATATTATAATAATAATATAATATATAATATATAAAATATTATATATTATATATTATAATATGGGTATTATTATAGGTGTATTTTAAGTGCATTATATGTATATTATAGGTATTAATGGGTATTATTAGGTGTATTCTAAGTGTATTATACGTATATTATAGGTATTATTAGGTGTATTCTAAGTGTAAAACAAGTTGTCCTGAACATCTTGGTCAAGCGTGTTGCTTTAAGGAGGGAGTTTAAACTGCCTGTTTAACGATACAAACGGGTTATAGTGAAGACCGGACAGTGAAATGACAAGCAAGCTGATCCTCAGCAGATCAGATTGCACAAAAGGAAGCTTTGCATAGAGAGAATTCTATGTCAATGACGTTTTATTAACCACAGGATGCACAGAATAGCCCCTAACACTGGAGATGTCACGGCGGCGTTCCCTCTCCAGGATTATGCCAATGACCTGAAAGACTTGGATCTGGGAACCGACACACTTCCCGTGCAATGCTATCAGCTGAGTCACCTGGAACCTGAGAAATTACGTTCACATTCCAGGTGACTGATGAGAAGAAACCCAGTGTTTCCCCCAGCATTGTATGGCTTAAGGGGGCCGCCTTAACAACAATAGGGCACCGCCTTGACTACCAATGTCTAAAAATACATAATTATGTGGTTTTATATGTTACTGCGAACTGAAACCCTCAACAAACCCCCCCGCGGAGTGGCCATCGGGAAAACCGGGGGTTTTCCCAGTGGGCCGGTCCATTTACGTGGGCCGCGGCAGTAATTGGGGCCGCTGGCACCCCCTAGCGGCTGCTGTATTGTAGGTCACGCAAAAGAGCAAGTGCGAAATGCACGAGAGACACCTGCCAGGATCGACCGGAGCGACCCCTGTCAACTCCCCCCCCCCTCCCTCCCAACTCGTCAACAATTCAGCGCTAGAGGCCGGTACAGTCAAAACGCTATCACTTTGCACTGGGATTGATCTGCAGGGCTGTAGAGGGAGCCCACACAGAGAGAGGTGTGGTGGCTTATCTAAAGATCCTAGAAGCAGATGCAAGTAGACACGAAAGCTTAATCCTAGGAAAAAACAAGGTAGCCCCCCCCGATCAGATCAGGAGTTCACCAATCCCCAGCTGGAGCTGTGTGTGTGCTGCTGTGTTGGCTGTGAACTTACAAAGCTCATCACTGCTGAATTATATATCCAACTCGACAACATCACAGATAGCAATGCAGTTTTGGGCTATTGGAGGTCTGTCTTTGGGAATAACCGAGTCCAACAGATAAGTAGATCAACAAAGCCTGAGCAGTGGCACTTTGTGCCCACAGATGATGTTGACGTGACAAGATCAGTCTCTGCATCCCATCTCAAAGACACTAAGTGGCTCACAGAGCCCGGATTCTTGTCATGGCCTGAGCAGACATTGCCTTTGAACTTGTGGATCCAGAACAAGACGTAGACATTCGCCCCAAGGTCTCCTCACTCAGCACCACAGCAAGAGACAGCTACCTCGGATAGCGACGCTTTGAGCGCTTCCCCAATTTGAGGTCACCAAACTGTGCAGAGTACAGAGTGTGACTCAGGACTGTGCAAAGGCTGACACTACTGTAAAGCAAGCTGCACAGTGGATCGGCTGACACAGATTCAGGACATAATCGTTAGCACAGCTTAAGAAGAAACATATAAGAAGGAGATAAAGCGCATCAAAGAGCAAAAAGCAACGCCAAAAGACAGCCACAGCGAAGCCCTGAGTCCCTTCTTTGATGTAAAACGCCTTATGAGAGTTGGAGTACGCATCATGGAGGCAAGAATTGGACATGACTAGAAGCAAACAATCATTATTCCTGGCCATCATGTGCTACATTATCATGAGCAGTCCAAGAGTCAGTCTTCACCAAGAGCGCTACCGGCTCTGGAGGTAAAAGTTTGGTGAGCAACATCATCTTCAGAAGTTTAAGTTCCCTTGACAAACTATGTGAGAACTGCAAAGTTAAAAAAATGCTGACCTAACTGTGGATCGCATCAGAGCTGAACCTCCATTCTCTCATGTTGGTGTGGATGTCTTCACAGGTAGGTAGGCAAACCGCAATAGTTGCTGGCCTGTTCAGCTGTCTGAGTGTCTTTGCAATTCAAACAAAATCATAGAATAAGTGGACACTTCTTCCTTCATCAACGCCTTAAGAAGGATCTTTTCTATCTGTGGATCACTCAAGCAACTACATTCAGACCGAGGAAACATCTATCAGCTGAGCCTGCTGTGACCTGCGGATTCCCTCCAACACTGATGAGAACAAAGTAGAAAGATACCTCAAAGAACCAGGCAGTGTCTGGACATTCAACCCGGCCCATTCTTCCCACATGGGAGGAGCATGAGAAAGAATGATAGATATTACTCACAGAATCCTGGACCCATGATGTCCAACATTATTGGTTGTAGTGGTGGCCATTGTGAATTGATGACCTCTTACACCATTGTGTAACCAGAGGATCCTTTCCTACTCACCCCTGTAGTGATGGATTCAATGACTATTTTCCTTGACTCAGTTTGCGTCGGTCATTTCGCCAAGAAGAGTCGTTCGTTCAGTCGAGTTTCCGGTAGCGGTGAATCGAATCATGGAATGCACGGTTCTCAGCTGAGTCAGTCAGACT
>JAOSLM010000078.1:3400465-3410675 GCA_025629765.1 Eleginus gracilis | reverse complement strand
AATGAAATTCATATTGACAGTATGGCACTATATCCCTATTCTCGCCCATTCACCCATCTTGAATTTAATTTAATATATATGAGAATAAATATATATATCTGGTCGTTGAAACGGGGATCTGTGTGTGTGCCACGGAATATTCTTAAGACTACCAAGTTGTTGTAGTTCTTTTGTATATGAACTGAATAAAGCCTTCCATTTTGGTTTATGGTTTTTTAAATGAGCTGTCCCTTGCTTTCTGCATAATACAGACTACATACCTTTCAGTTAGCATAAAAGTAAAAAAGCAATTTCCGTTCACGCCGTAGTAGTAAAACAAATAACGTTATTCAGATTACATTTGAATACTGTAAACATGATAAAACTATCTTGTAGTATTTTTTCAGCCCAGTACACAAAACGTATTCGTTTTGACATAGAGAAATAATCATTGTTCAGTCAAACAGCGTATAAAGGATGTATGGGAACATAAATTACATTTGATGGTTGCAAATGGGACCTGTGGGGTTCTAGAGGCAGTGGCACCTAGACACCTTTGTAAATATGTCAACCGCCATCTTAATGATGCACATTCTGCCACTGGCCGGACAGGCTATCCTCCTATCCTATTTTGTCCATTAGACAAACTCACAGCCGGTCATAAACTCTATGTTTGTATACTGGTAGCCAGCAGACAGCCCGTCAGTCGTTTTCCACCACTTTTCGTAATTTGTACCCTATAGTTAAGACCCTATAGGAAAATAGACCACTTAATATTATTGTCTGGGAGCCATTTTCAGTTTAATCAGCCATAGAGGGTTCTGTCCCTAATGAAAGCTTGAACTGAGAACTAAATGCCACTGTACGAGAGGTAGTGTGAGCCAGTCATAAGTGCTCGGATGACTCAAATGGAAGTGATTTCATTAAACGCTGGCGGTGGAACTCAGACATCCATCGTAAATATGTGTCACAAGTACCCCTTTACTGTTTCTCATGATATATTCCGGAGGGGAAATTTAATTGCCACTCTGAGTCAATATCCCGGCTGTTTGTAGCCTTTGTCACTAACAACATCAACCAGCTACAAACCCTAGAGGTTTACAAACGGTAGTGGTATCCTGAGACTCATCTATGACCTATGACCTTTCACAGTTGCAAAGCAGTGGTCAATGCAATACTGGTAAATACAATACAGTAGGTCGTTCAAAACAATCTTTTGTTAAGATTTTGTGAAAAGCTTTGGAAAATTGTTACAATGGAATTCAACTGAGTAAATGTGGACATCACAGCAATGGAGTGACGAAAGTGACGATATCTTCACGTGAACTTTAATTTATTTGATGATACATAGAAATGAAGAGATGTCTCAATTAAACATTCAATTCAATTTCAATTCAATTGTATTTGTACAGTCTCAAAGGCCTTAACAGGCAAAAGGCCTGTTCAGGCCTTTGACACATGAAACATGTCTCCTGTCTTTAACCATTGGATTGTAACGCCACGATAGAGAGAGGCTGTCGATGTGGGGGGCCAGACATCTCCTACTCCAGAGTTCAGCCCTTTTTCCTCTACTTCTGTTTATATTGACTCCCACATCATTTATTGAGACTTCAGTCAAACAGTTTTCTGCGAGGTGCGAGAGAAAATCTAAAGCGGACTTGCAGGACTCATTACAAACAACACTGAATGGAAATTGACTTTCTCACCGTGACAGCTTATTTTCTCTGAAACAGACAACCTTTTTCCCCAGCTTCTCCCCATGATGACAGCAGGTGTGTGTGTACGTGCCGTGTGCCAGGGATGTATGTGTGTGTGTGGGTGTGTGGTAAGGTTGCGTGCGGGCGAGCATAACCAAGTGGCTGCAAATGAAACCCAGTCGGATCAATACACGTCCGGCGGCCCCCGATGGGAAATGGCAGTGGCCTAACATCCTGTTCCTGTATCCTAATATCCTGTTTTACTCGTGGACATCTGTCATCTCTGGAAAGCAAGGACCTGGGCTGCATCTCCGTTTCAAAAGACCAGAGCAGACCAAAAGTCAGCGGTATTCTAGAAGTATTTCTCATTTGAACGACGTTGGGTGGGAGCGGTTTGGACGGCTCCTTCAGCTCAATCGGTCAATGCAGAGCATGAGAGAAAACGCTGTATTGGAACTGATTTGTGAATCTTTTACATTTGGCCTACAGGTAAGACTGTGTACTTTGGGCTTTGAAACGCCCATGCGACCCCTGGGCTACGAGTCAAACGTTACAACCACCTATCCTGCCCCGAGCAACATCGCTCTTAAGACCAATTTAACAAAACCCACTTTAGTGTAAATCCCCCTTTATGAATTGGAATTAAGACAGTTGTAGTTTATTCTTTACACACGTGGAATTAACATATGAGATTTATGTAAATCACCACAGAGTATTTTGTAACATTTTAGATGATGATGATGATGTAAATTCACCACGGTGCGCGCTCAGAGTGAATTTGCATAGACACACACAACCAGCAAACTCAGCCAGAAAGCCATCGGGTTGTGGCATATTGTTCTATGAAATATGGTTTATAATATCTTCTTAAGAACAGGTATTTTGAGACACCACTAAAACCCCCTGTGGGTGGTGCGGTAATTTAGTCAGCTACGTACCATTGGGTAAGCTCATAACAAACGCAGCTATTTACTGTGCTGCTTTGCATATTAACTGATTCAAATGGAAAATGAATGAATGTCTTTATCTTGATATCTGGTTTAATAATAAAAAATCATGTTTAGCTTCCCATTACCCATTATCGCATTCCCTCCCCAGGAATAATGGTTCTTCTCTCTCGGTCACCCGCAGGGTCTGAAACACGCGCCCAAACCATTAAAAACACCAATTGACATTTATTAGATAGAGAAGGAAAGTAAACAAGCCTCTAATTGCCCCGAGTTTAGAATCCATCTCTTTTATTTTCTGGTCCAGGAGCCTTTGTGTGTGTGTTTAACTCTTGCCCCTTACATAAGTCTGAGACCTCCAACTGAATCATGCGCATCCGCTGACGGATTCGCCGGTTTCTGTCCGGGATTGGCTCTGTGTGCTCCCAGCGAGTCTTTTCCGTCTTTCATTCCACAGTCTGCATCAAGTGCTCTGAGCGTTTTGAGTGTGTGGGAAGCATTAGAAGTTTTAATGGGTTTTTAAGTAGACATTAACGAGTCGGGGCTCGGCCGCAGATACCACAGGAGATTATTAAGTGGGTTTCTGTATTAATTGCATTAACTCACAGGGGTGTCAGAGTTTCTTTGGTTTACTGATGACATACTGAAAATGGCGTGGGACTTAAAGTGTTTTCATAGGGGTGGAAGCGACATGAATGTGTGTTTAATGCCTTTCTGCGAGCTGGTCAGCAGTAGTATATCCCGCTGTCTTATCTTGTGTCGCAAAGCTGCCATCTTGGATTTGCAACCTTACTCCTTGTTGTGAGTATGTTAGCCCTACCGATTTCTTAAAGTGCCCCTTTCACCTAATTGCGATTCTGTGGTGTTAGTTGGTTGGTGGTTGTTACGGATGATGTTGTTTAAACCAATGTTAATGCAGTAGTCTTAATTGATGATGCAGTAGTTTTAATTGTTGACATTTGACAATGCGGTTATTGCTGCAGTAGTGGTTGTTGATTACATCATTACTGATGCACTTATTTTCATGCAGTTATTGTTAATGCAGTAACGCCATCGTGGTCGTCACTGTTAATGCAGCGGTTAATGTTAATGCAGTAGTCAGTGACTTAGTAATCATCGCAGCAGGGGGATAAGGACCCCCAGGGCCCGGAGGTACCGGCAGTTCCCAGCGCTAAGCCAACTGTCCCGGGTCACACCCAGGGCAGAGACGGGCCCGAGAGGCACGTCTCATTAAAACATTGGAGGAGACGGTTCTCAGGCCCATGGCGTCCTGCGCTGCAGGGCACAAGAAACCGCCTTTAATGAGTCAGGAACAGACTTTGAGTCGACGGATAACACCGAAAGTAATTTCCTGCTGTCCTGACATCACACACACACTCACAGACACAAACACACACATACTAAAACACACACATTCACACAATAAAACACACACACTGACACACAAGTTGTGCTGATATAATGCACCTTCTTTCACTTTATTAAAATGTCATTTCAATTATAGAATAATAATAAATGAAAGAGGGAAGAGTTTTAATGGATCTCTTTAGTCCTAAGAGCAGAAAACATTGCTGGGGGGGGAGGCAGCGCTACACAAATTTGTAAAACAAAAGCTATCAGTGAAGTTAGTTTCATGCTTACTTAGTTTCCCAATAACATAGTTTCCCACTAACTTGGTATATATAATGGAGGTTGACTGGTAACCAGAAGGTTGCTAGTTTGATCCCCGGCTCCTCCTAGCAAAGTGTTGAGGTGTCCCTGAGCAAGACGCCTCACCCTAACTCCTCCTGACGAGCTGGCTGTCATCCTATACGGTCGACTCCACCGTCAGTGTGTGAATGTGTGTATGAATGGTTGTAAGTCGCATTGGATAAAAGCGTCTGCTAAATGTAAATGTTTGTTTGTTTTCTTGACAACCTAGCATATTTTTCTCAAGCACTTAAACCTTGTTTTCAATGAAGTAGGAAGAACTGGTCATTTACAAGCATGTACATGGCCTGTAAGTCCCTGCCAATAAAAGCAGGGTTGTGGTCTTTAAGTATTAACCTCTCATTAGTTTGGTTTGATATGATTGATTGATTTCATCCTCTAAAAGGTTGGATACAAGCCAACGAATCCTCTGTAGTTAGACAGCACTAATAGATTCTCCAAGGCTGCACTGCTCACAACACGAGCGCATGGTAATGAAACTCACGCCTTTAAACATCTTTCTAAATGAGTGTCTTCTTTATGCTAGCGATGTATTGTTTGCTGGTTAGACGCCTGGCACTTATGCATGATAATTGTATTCTTGTTATACCGTTTTATCTGTTGTCTCCCTTCTGCTTTGCTTAAAAAGAAATCCACATTGTGGGTTTTCGAATAAAAAATACTTGGTAAGAGATGACACGGGGGTCCCCGTCCCCCCCCAGGGCTGTGGCAGACCCCCCCTGAGAAGCGCTGTTGTCCATGCGGGGAGGGGTCTGGAGCACAACCCCTTTCTTCCCTTCTTCCAGGGCTAGCGTGGGTGAGTAACTGATAAACTAATTATTCTTTGCTCTCTGAGTGGTGTGTTCCTTCTTTATTGCATCTTTTATGTGTTGGATTTATCGGGTATTCCTTGAAATCTTATTAAAAAACAATTTCCTTAAAGAAATGATGGCCGAAAATGTAATTGTGCCTCGCAGGTTTGAGCTGTGGTGCCTGCTATGGCACATGGCCGTGGGATTTAATGAAATGGACTTCCATTAAAAGCAGCCTCCTGCATGCGTATTTAGACTGTGGATCATGCTGCCGCCGCCGAGCACGGAGATTTAGAAACCTGCAGGCGCGCAGCGGGAGGGGACATGAATGCGTATGTTAGATCAAGAGAGTGGTTTCATCTCCTCCTATTGTACCATAAAGTGATTGATATATAATTCAAAAACCTTGGGGAGGAATTAATCCAGACACTTGATAGAGAATAAAAAAAAATATGGACATCAGTTTTTTCTTTAAAGGTTATTTTCGTTAAAATATCACACCGTGTTTCTGGGGATTGCTAATCTTGCGTGGAACAGCACACACGGAAGTTAGTCTTGCTGGCGGCGTGATGGAATGTGTCGTCTAATAGCGGCCGATTCAACTCCATGGGTTCGGATCCATGCTAGCACTATTAGCTTCATGGGCTCTATTAGGCTGGCTAACCGTCCTGCCTTTAATGTCTCAGTTGGAAATAGACTGCTACAATGGGAAATAAGATATATGTTTCTGTGGGACAATAGTCATTATTTTAGATCATTAATATTCTTAGATGTAACCGTACATGACATGCAGGTTTGTTATACTTTTATGTAATTGTGTTTTATATTTGTCATTGTTGATTTTTTTAACCGTACATCTTGCACAGTGAAGAAAATGTATTGGTTTTAAGTATTCACAGACAAAACAGCTCAGTTCAACACATATACACAGTAATTCTCTGTTGCATTATCTATAACGTCATACCTTGAGACATTCAGATGATCTACGATACATACATACAGATCACCCATTTCAGATTGAACTTCCTCCCATTTGAACAGGCTCTAAGCAATTTCCCCTGAAGGTTGTTCCTGGCGTTTAACAAGCATCTGGGCTCCGAGAGGATGCAGCTGTGCTCAGCAAGATGGCCTGCAGTGAACACACTGGTTAAAGGCACTTCCTGGGTCTACACCCTGCCAGGCTACACACCCACAATCATTTGAGTCTCCATTACTTCATGTGAGCGCATGCTATTTAAATAGAGGAACTTGGTTTAAAGGGCATGATGGTTTAGTGTTAGCCTCCCCGCTGAAAGGTTCCGGGTTCGATCACCAACGTCCACAGCCTAAGCTGTTTGCTTGGGCTAAATGTCACACCTCAGCCTCCTACTCATGAAATCCCTTTGGATAAAAGAGTCAGCCATATGGTGAATTAACATCTATGGTTAAAAATAACATTTGGAAGCAATAGTTGGAAAATGTATCTTTAATTTGGACAGTTTTATTTAGTTTTTTTGGATGAAGCAAACCTGGGTTAGCATGCTCTCTGCTTTTTTTTCATAGACTTTGGATTCCGTTCGCTATACCCTTCTCTAAGTCATGAGCAAAGCCTTGGGGATATTCAAAGCCTTGGTGATCAAAGCGGAGCCAGTGATACCCCAAACAAGTGATTGGGTAATCGCAATCATAATAAATCTCTGCTTATCAGACACAACCGCCGTGACGTCAGACAGCACGACTCCAGCTCACAAAGGAGAGAATGAACCACAAGACTCCCATGACAAACATATCAGTGGCTGTAATCAGGAGAGATTTATCATAACTCAATCTATACTTCTATACAGCGGTTTTGATTAGAAAATCGTATTATAGAACTGAATTATGTCAATGCATCTAAGCCTTTACTGGCTATGTTTACCAAGATACATTTTATTATATAAAAATATATATATTTTTTAATTGTATATCCAGTTATAGCTGAATATTCTATATGGTCATATCTTCTACTATTCCATCAAGTGTATCCTACATCTGTGTGTGTGTGTGTGGTGTGTGTGTGTGTGTGTTTGTGTGTGTGTATGTGTGTGTGTGTGTGTGTGTGTGTGTTTGTTTGACACATGCAAACAAAAATGTAAATGTACATGCATCATAACATGCTAATCAATGTGCTTCCCCACATGCACACACTCAGAGAAGTGAGTGGGAAAGTGTGGGGGAATTATCGCTGTCACATACAATTAACCTTGGGGAGCGCACTTGGCCTGGTGAGAACACATAGGGCTGCATTTCTGTGGACGCAGGGGGGGGGGGGGGTCTTGAGAGAAGAGTCACTGGGGGCAAAACTCCAGAAATGGTTAAAGGACACTTTGGAGCCCCCAATTATTTGGAATATATCCCATCAGAAATTATTTGTTGCTGCCTGTCGATAACTCCCACTTTCACTCCCTTCCTGCATTAGCTAATATCACAGTGGTTTGTTTAGCACATGTAGCAGAAAATATCGCTTGACGAAGTTCACAGCCTCCACTCTTGGTCTCACGGAAGGCGATTTAATGAGAGCGTTGTAATGTTGAGCTAGCGAGTACAAACACTTCTCAGGAGTGGGGGCGTGCGTCATTCATTAGCATGTACAGTACACCGGATAAATCATGTAATAGGCCCGCCTCGAACCGCCTGGCTTGGTAGTGCAGAGGAGGAGGCGGCGGCTACATGCAGCTTCACAGATAGTGAAAAATCAATCCTCTGGCATCTTGGCGGGGGGGCGGCGAGTCCATATTTACTGGGGAGTTTATGGACGGCGATGGGATTGGTGGGTCCGAGGGGGAAAGAGAGACGGATGGACCTGTCTTGTTGCTGGGGCTAGGATGGAGGAGGCAGAAGAATCAGGAGGAGCGCTACGCTGAAGTTAGCAGTACTTATTCTTCGAAGGAGGTGCCCTGCTGAGATGGAATACATATATCCCTCTATGTATATTTATATATCTATACTTATATAGCCATCCTCCTTCCGACTGATTTGAAGGAGGGCATTCATTTTCCACTCGGTTGGAAGCCGAAACTAAACTGTATCCGTCTCCCTGTATTAAAGTGGTATGCACCGCTGGTTGGAGCCATCCAGACGACTCTTAGCGAGGTTGAATTATTCTGTTCATCTTTTTGATGGGGATGAGAATAACTACCTGCAGGGGCTTAATGATCCACAACAATAGGGAGCATACTGCAGGAGCTCAGCCAGGACGAGGCTCTGGACATCGGGCCTTGGAGCATTGCAGTGTTATGCTCATCGGCTGAAAGACTTGTGTTGATCCGTCCAGGCGTGACTTCTAAATGAACCGAGGCTGCACGTGCATTTGTTTCTCTTGAAGGTCTCCTGTCCGTTTTTTTTGTTGGATCATGTTGTCTTATTCTGCCACACTGTGTTCATTAGCTGATATACCGCGTCATCTGCATGTGCGCACAAAGCTCTCAAAATTGATTTTTCTCTTTAAACTGCCAATTGAAAAGTGTGAATAAATAGTCAATATGGACCCATGTCACTCAGGAGAACCCGAGGAGGCTACTCAACATGACCATCAACTTCCTGTGAACTACCATGATTATTTGATTTTTTTAACGATTGTAACTATAAACTGCAACTTTCTTTGGAGTTTACGTCCAGCTACCGGGACTGTGGAAGCAAGAGCAGTTAGATCGTCCTCACAGGTTCTTCCTGAATATGTAGAAGAAGACAGGCAGAATTGAGCATAGCATAGTATGTTGCATCAGTCTCCCATAATGAAAAAAAAAGAAGAAAAAAAGAAACACCACTCCACTGGAGTCTGTCCAAGAAAGACGGCCGGGGAACTTGACACTTCAATCAAAATGCTGGTAATAGTTCATTTTATCTCCAGCTGATTCTCCTTAGGCGGTATCATGACTGGACACCTGCAACTGACGGAGAACAGGCACAGGGCAGGGGGGAGAGAGGGAGGCTGCACACTTCAAACAGGATGGGATTGGAGTCAAGAGTGTTGATAATCAGCGGTGGCTTCCTCAATCCCAACCACCCTGCTGGAACAGGTCTATATCTTTATCTACCGAACTCCACAATACAACATTGCTTGCCGCAATGGGAAATGGAAAAAAAAAGGGCCGGTGCTTAGTGTTAACATACACTTTTTATTGACTTTTATTGAATGGATCGGCATGCAGAGGGTTCTCTGAGGTTTCTGGGGAGCTGAGGAAAAGGTGTGTGAATCGACTGCAGGCATCACGTGGTAAATGGTAGCAGTGAGAAACCCCTGCTTGGAGATGATTATCTGGTAAGAGTGACTCACTCACTCCAGGAAGAGTAGGTGATGAGGATGAACATAAAGACCTGGAGCTGTTAAGATGAACATAGCTGACTAATTCAACACCAAACTATATAACTTCAGAGAACAAAGAAGGTACATTAAGGCTCTGACAGGTGTTCAAAACAAGAAAGAAATGTTCCGGGAAGGAACCCTGAAAACAAACCCACTATCTTTTGTTCTTGGAGTCACAAATCTGCCTATGATGGGGATGAGATAAAGATCCCTGGGAGTAGGATGTGGGTGTGGTCTCAGTCTGTGGGGACGTGGTGTACATGTGTGGGTGTGGTCTCAGTGTGTGGGTGTGGTCTCGTCGGATGGCCTCATATTGGCCCAACTTCATGGGTATGATTCCACTGCATAGCACTTTAATGAAACATAAAATATTCCTGGAAAATGATCCACACAAAGAGGACATGTGCCCACAATCTGATCCACACAATATGACACAAATTACCGAAAGAGGAGGCATAAATCGGGTGAAGACAAATATGGCAGAGTTCGGGCTGCAATATTAATGCTGTGATCTACGTGTGTGTTCGAGCTGTTATTGAATGAATGAATAAATAAATATATAGAGAGAGAGAGAGATCGTCTTACTGATATTCTTTTCTACTCCAGGCTTTTCATCCTGACGTTATAGTTTTTTTCATTAGATATGCTGTTTCTGAATCCAAATGCTGTCTGCTTTTGCCAACCATAGAATATCCTAGAATCCTACCCAAAACATAATGCACAATTACATACAATACACACACACTCTCTCCATCTATCAAA
>JAOSLM010000078.1:2877076-2890766 GCA_025629765.1 Eleginus gracilis | reverse complement strand
TAAAGGCAATAGAGTAGAGATGAGTTTTAAGATTTGATTTAAAAATAGCTACAGAGGGGGACAATTTAATATGCAGCTGTTCCATAGTTTAGGGGCAACAGCAGCAAATGCCCTATCTCCTCTACATTTGCGTTAGTTTTGGGAACAGCCAGTAAGTGCAGGTCAGAGGATCTGAGACATCTTATAGGAGTTTATTTGACTACTAGGCCTAAGTCAGATAGGTATATTTTCCATTTAAGCATTTAAATGTTAGTAGCAAGATCTTAAAATGTATTATATGGTGGACGGGAGCCAGTGAAGAGTGGCTAAGATGGGGTAAGATGTGTGTGTGTGTCTATGATTTTTTTTATGCAACCCAATTTAGAAAAAAATCGAACACTTTCAGTCACTTATCAACCACTTCATTCTTCTATTTTCTACAACACTGCGTGACGTCACCACCTGTTCCATCAACCTGTAGGTCGGGGAACGACCGCTGATTGGTCCGAGGCGTCTGAGCGGGGCCCGCCCTCTACTCACCCAAAACACGCACGCTCATTGGCCTAGTCAGACGCTCATTACCATCAGACCGTGAGCGCCGCCTCCTCGCCGCCGTCCCCTCAGGTGCGTTTAGTTTGATCATGGCGGGGCCGCGGCAGGGGGCACCTGCTCTCTGCCCAGACACCTCTTGAGAAGCAGCTGTAAATGAAGCCAAGTCGACGCCAAGAAGGGGACCAAAGTGGACCACCGCAGAGACAGTTTACAAACTAGGATGTCAGCGCACAGTTTATATCTTCTCGGTCCTCTCCGTGATTTGTGAAACTACTGGATTTGTCGCTCCTGATCTCCTGTCATGTCGTTACTGTGCGTCAGAGGTAAGCAACCACTTTTTGCATTCGGAAGCAAAGTGATTCAAAGTCATTTAAGATATCATCCGTTTAAGACTGTAAGTTTTAATGAGTTCACTATAAACTACCTGTAGGGTGTATTGGTGACAGAATGAGCGTCTGCAGACAGTTTGTCCCTCAGGGAGTTGGAGTAGGGAGCCTCTGATTTGACCTGTTGTCAGAGCGGATAGTGTCTGTTTGTGTTTGCACTGTAGTGTTTATTCCGTGCCGCCAGCTGTTAACCATCGATAACATTTGGTCACATGGGTCGAAGGGTCTACCCAAATTTCTTTCACATTTTCCTTGTTTATCTGACGATTTTAGAGCATCTAGTCACTTCAGACATTGGTGATGAATGTCAATCCAATTAAGTATTCTGACAGCATTACATGAGAACACATCAAAATACGTATGAAGGGTCAGTAAAAACTTGTCCATCGTCATTTCGTCAAGATTTCCAACTGTTTTGCAAAAGGTGCTTAATATTTTCCCACGTGGGTTGCCTCAAATAACCACTTACCACAGCAAAAACGTTTTGATGATATAATACACAAATATGTGTAAAATAGGAAATCGTGATGTATCATACTATTTTATAATTCAAGTAGTGAGAGTATATCAATCATCAACACTTATATACATCTACACATCTGTAGAATAAGAACCTTTTCTTTCTTTTGTACACTCTCAAGTCCTACAGTTTGTGTTTGTCATCAATACCACAACATTGCATTGATATTAATAATGCACTTTATTTTAGGCCTTATTTTGTTGAAATGGAAGGTATGTTTTTGTCTCTAACTAGGCACAGACTAGAAATGTACTCACTCCACAAATAAACAGATTTCTACAAACTAGTATAAAACCAAATAAACTCAAAATAACTTAATGGCCCAATGAACCCAGAACTTTGTAGGTTTTAATTTGTTTGTTATGACTGTGGTGTGAGAGACAGACTGTTAGTCAACAGTAACAGTCACTATGTAAGAGTTGTGTAGGTGAGTCTATACTCAGCCTGCCCATGTTGTTTATTTATTGCTGGTTGGAAAAAAGGGCTTGTCCCCATGGCAACTTATGTGTGCTGTTGATCGATGCAGGGATGAATGCTTCTCGTGTGTGGATCCTGTGATCCCTACATGACACCACCTCACCATATTCACCTCCCCCACCATCTCCCTCCCCATCACACTTCCACCACCCCAACTTCCATCTCCCCAACACCACCGCTCTTTCCCTCACTGCCCACTCAGCCACCACTACCACTACCACCACCATTTCCCCCATCACCCCCACTTACCACCATCTCTCCCACACAAACCACCACTACCACCACCATCTCACCCATCACAACCACTACCACCACCATCTCCCCCAATACTACCACCACCAACTCGCCCACCACAACCATCACCACCACCATCTCCTCCACCACAACCACTACCACCTCCCCCACCACCACCTAACACAACGACTACCATCTCCCCCACCACAACCACCACCAGCACCACCACCATCTCCCCCACCACAACCAACACCACCATTTCCCCAACCACAACTACTACCTCCACCAACATCTCCTTCACCTCAACCTTCTCTCCCCTTTTCCTAACGCACCACAATCTATCACCACCCCAACATCCCTCCTCCCAGCACCACCAACACCACCTCTCCTCCGACCCACTACCACTCCACCATCACCCCAACTCTCCATGTCTCTGAAGACACCAGGCCTGTTTGGATGGCTATTAGCATTATGCAAAATGAGCACTCTGAAATGAGCACCAATCACCACCAGCAAATGGTGCATAAAAAATGTGACCATTTGACATGTAAACAAATGCAGAGTCGCATTTGTCGCATTAACCCTATTAAACCATTCGCTTGGGAATTATGACGTAGTGTCTGGATGTGATCCAGAAGTCTGGGGTATGGATGTCCAATCTAAAGAGGGCCCGAACTGAAAGGGCCACATGGCCTCAAAAAGTATTGTTGGCAGCGCACTCCTTTCTGAGGCTCTCTTCTGTCTGTACAGTCGGGGGGGGGAGGAGAGAGGAGGGAGGAGAGAGAGATTTTGTTCAACATTCACAGAATCTGACGTTCATTTTAAAATAACAATTCCAACGTTTCAGGGAGAAGAAAGGAACTTGACAGATTATTATTATCCATTTGTTTCTAGAATTATAAGGGAAAGAAAGCAGAGATCTTGATCTTGTCAGAAGGTACCCTTTTTAAAGAACATTGGGTTTCTTATTAGTTGTACTCATTTCTGACACCCCTCAGGGTTTCATTGAAAAGCACAATGCTTTCCCCAGTCGTGATGTTTAAATAGCAACATGTATGACAACGCATTCATGACAAGGCGGAAGTCTACAGACAAAAGCTTTGAGGAGACGTTTCAAACTAAATTCAGGTCAATAATGGTGTCACATCTCGGTTTATTTATTTTTAATCATGCCATGTTTGTGTTGCATACCAACAGTGTTGGTGCCATTCATTCATATTCAGACCGTCCATTCATAATGTGTTGCATTATGTTTTATCACTTTTCTTCAACACATTTGTAGTAGGTGTGGATGGGTGTGAGTGGGTTTGTGTGTGTGAGTTGGTGTGGGTGTGGATGTGATGCATTATTTAATCAAGTCCATTAGCTTTGAACCTGCTACATGTAGCAGAGAGAGCAAAATGTACATTTAGATGGAGAATAATCATTGGAAGCATAAAAATATATCAGACGGAGAGAGGCACAAAGGAATGGAGGGAGAGAGAGAGGGCTTAGAGATTGTGGGTGTAATCCCCTGGCCATCTGTTACTTTCTCTCACTCTGTCGCTCTTTCTCTCTCGTCGGTCAGACTCCTCCCCCTCAGGTCAGCCAGCACTAAATGCAAATAAATCCAGCTGTTCGCTCGGGCTAGCATCACATCCTGTTGTCTTATCTCACTTCCTTTATGATTACATAATTATTTCTATAAAGAAATGGGACATATTTGGTACATTTCAACTAGAAGCTTTTAGACATCAGTCATGATGTGACTAGGTGTGTATTTAACATTGCCAGGTGTAATGCAAACTGTACTTTGATTCAACACCACCATGTTTGATAGCTGTTTAGTGATTGAGAGTCTGTTTGCTTTAATCGTTAGAGGAGAATACACACAGTTCACACAGCGTGACTATGTATTAACCATGTGGAACTGCTCCAGAATTAGATTTTAATTCAGTATTGAATTTCTGTTGAGAATGCTGCATATTGTGTATTGTATATCACCGGTTTATCCTGGCAATATCTAAGTGGATGGTCAAAGCCTTCCTCTTTGTTGTGGAAAATGAATCGATATGGCAGAAGGATGTAGAGGCTACAATGTTCTGGTTTCAATCTCCAATCTCTCCCCCGATATCTTTCTGTCATTGTTGAGCAGGGTACTGTAAAACCTGCGCATAATGATCTGTATCTGTATCTTAATCTGCTCAGAAAAACAATGAAAAAGTCAACACAAAGTAGATGGTTAACCAACCCCATTTCCTGATGTGAAAGTGTCTCCTCCTGTGACTGAAGGGGTGGTTCTGAGATAACATCTCTTCCCACCATCAGGACCTCGGTTGGTCGCCCTCTGGAGCACTCATCTCCAGCGGGGCCGAGCATGACGCTCGCTGTGGACACTATGACGTCATGGAAACTCTCACGGCCCCGCATTAAGATGACCAGGACACACCGGTTGATTAAACCCTGCATTCGGAAAGACTGACGACAACCTTTAAGCCCAAATGATACTACTGTGTAGAACGGTTGCCGTAGAAAAGCTGTGGGTCTGTGGTGGTGCCTTCGCTTCTGATTCTCAAAATGTTACAGAACAGTGACATCTTGGGAACTTTATAACACATGTTATGTATCATACAAATGAGCAAATATGTGTACCTCCTTTCACTAGTCTATCATACCAAAACCGGAGCAGGAAAGACAAAGTGTAATTCAACATTCTTGGAGCGCTGTGTGTATCCTACGGCAACGGCCTAAGGGCCTCGCAGGTCACTGAGGACAGTCCAACCATAGACTACTATAGTCACGCCTCCACACTTTTACTCTGACCACTTTCCTTTGCACGGAGGAATGTCCAAAGCAGGAAGTTCTCTGGTGGAATAGGAAACTGGTTTTATTTAGTCAGCTGATAGCAGCTACGTCTGCCCTCGCTGTCTTCCAGGAGACCAGCCGTGGTGCTTTCCGTCTGTGTTTTGGGCTGCTTCTGAGGTTAGGAGTAGTGCTCGTGTCATCTGTGAATGTGTTTGTCACACTGTTGTGCGTTGAGACCGCATAGAAACTTCTTGAGATGACTTTAAAATGCATGAAAGGGAGCACAAACAGCGACCAGTGGTTTCTGCCATTGGGTTTATTTAAACTATTGATATTATGAATTGTAAAATCGAATAATACAATAAATCAAATAGGATTTAATTTAATTACGTTTTTATTCCATTTTCCATTTTGCTTTCTCTATGTATAGCACGTGCCTGCATCCTATGTGGGCCATCATTTCATGTAGGCAGGGCCTCAGAGTCCTCTCTGAGACGTGCCATCTGCACTCCCCAGCCGCGCAGCTCGCTGGCCAGGCAGCGGTTTAGCCACACGCCCTCCCATGCTACTTAGCTGCTGTGGCTACAAGCTCCAATAATCCCCCTGCAAAGCGCCTCCCAATCCCATCACCATCATTGTCCAGAGGGAGAAAGTAAAGCAAAGATGATCTAAAATTAAACCAAAGCAATGCACTCTCCTCCCGACCCAAGCCACTGCTTGGGTTGGGCATGTCTCCCTTAGTGGGCGAAGCTTGGCGGGAAAACCACGCACACATGACCTGTTTGTTTCAGTCGGTTTTTACGAGGGGTGGGACAAAATATCCATATGGCAATATATTCGTGCGATATGAAAATCGATACACTGCCTCCAAATATTGATATTAATATAGGTTTTTTTTTGGGCATCGTTATGCTTTATTCCTGAAGAGTTTGACGGAAATATCGCCCAAATATTGATATTTTAATTAATAAATTAAGGCGTTCTAAACATATTCCCTGCTTCCAGCATTCCTACTTCATTGCTCCTCGAGGAGGTGCTCAACATATGAATGAGGGAAACTTGAAAGGAAGTTAAGTAAAGTAAGACGACTAACTGAATAACTCAGTTTGGACCAGGAATAATGATTGAAATCCAGCACATTACATTTTCACTGTAACAAATGTCTTGACAAATGTCTTGACAAATATATTGATAATCGAAAAATCGCTGTATTGCAATATTATCGAGGTGGGATAGACTGGGTAACCCTGCCCATTCTGCCGGCGATTTGAGTTCGCCCTGCACAAGGGTCTGGAGAAGAGCTATACATTTCTTTCTGCTTCCGATACGTTTTTGCGGGAGCCAATCACCAAGCTGGCTTTTCCCCTTGGTGCGCTATTGGCTGGTTTAATACAATAACGACAGGGAAGCGATGGCAAGCAGCCAATCGTGTACAAAGTCAGTTGAACTAGGCCCGTTGATCACATCTCTTGTGCTGAAGAAAATGACGGCAGCTTCCCCAGACCAAAAAGACAAGGACTATAAGGACTCTGAGAAACTGACTGAACTCAGTTTCTCAAAAATAAAAATAGAAATAATTATTGTTATTTCAAGATATGTGAAAGCAGTACAGTTTTTAACAAGAAGAGGAAAAACAACAAGGCATGACATCATTCAGGTGTTGCACAACCACCAGGGAAGCAGATCAACAGCATTGGTGCCAATCATTCATATGCAAACCATCCATCCAGAATCAGATACAGCAGATACAGACAGCCATGGGAAACGCAAAGTCGGAATAACCGAACAACGCATTGTTTTGTGTCACTTGTTGTTTTGTTACCGCTTTTTGTTGAACCAAGACAGATTTTGGGTGCTTGGCTCGCTCGGGGGGGCTCAGTGTGCTATGGGTGATCGGGTGGCTCCTGGTGCTTGCTCAAAGGGCTCAGGTTGCTCTTTCGGGTGCTGGGGGCTTCGGTAATCGGGGTGCTCAGCCCAACTAGTCAAACGTTTCTTACACACCGCTACCTACCATTGCTAAACAAAACCACATGAATATTTGCGTGGCCTACCACAGTGACTTGTGTTATAAAAACAAACTATTTAGTATAAATGGACCCAAGAAGGGCCCAGAATAAGAGCACAGTGCACACTTTGCAGAGGGGGCAGAACATATACTTCACATAATGAAACTATACATCATCAGGCGACACTCAGGAGGCCTGTGCGTCCCCCAGGCCCATGTGCTGACCTGCCCCTGGACATGAGGATCATCAGGACGCTGGCCTGAGGGAGTGGTTTGAAGGGAAGGCCCTCCATGGTTCAGGGAGTGACATACAGATTAATCCTCCAGCGAGTTGGAGCGCTGACAGAGCCGTACTCAGAAGTAGAAACCGTGACGTTATGCATTCAGACACGATGCGCTTAGCCTTCTCTCATGGGCGGCACGTGGCTCAGGAGGTAGTGGGTGTTGGCTGGTAACCAGAAGGTTGCTAGTTCGATCACCGTCTCCTCCTAGCTGAGTGTTGAGGTGTCCCTGTGCCAGTCGCCTAACCCTGACTTCTCCTGACCAGCTGGCTGTCACCCTATATGGCTGACACCGCCATCGGTGTGCATGAATGGGTGATTGTTAGGCAATATTGTACAGCACATTGAGTGGCCACTGGTTAGAAAAGCAGTATATAAAATGCAGTCCATTTACCATTCCGTGTAAGCCTGTGAAGGGGAGAAGCGACACAAAATAATGCTTTGTTTGATGTGTTATTCAGACTTTGTTTTTACCATAGCTGTCTGTATCTGGTGTATCTCGTTCTGAATGGACGGTCTGAATATGAATGAATGGCACCAACACTGTTGGTCTGCTTCCCTAGTGTTGGTGCAACACCTGAATTATGTCATTCCTTGTTGTTTTTCCCTTCCTGTTAAACAGTTCTGATCTCATCTTGAAAAATAATAATCTTATTTTTATCAAGTTCGATTTAAATCAGTTTCTCAACTACGTTTGAATGTATCACTACTTATCGCTAATACAAATGGAATATCAAGACAATATTGTGAATGGATATATTTCAACAATAACACCTACTGTACTCTCGATAGATTAATACCCTATCTTCAGAAAATACTCTCCCTTTTCACTTAAAATTGCCTTTATTGCACTTGATTAGAAAAAATATAAGTAACCCTGTCTTTGGATTTCTCTCCTCTCTTTGCAGTTACTCCAGTGTTGATTGTATGCTTACCTGATTCTCAGTGTCACTTTGGGTAAAAGTGTTGACTGTTTTAACACATTTCTCTTTTTTTCTTTGCAGTTAAAAAAGCCAAGCTGCAGGGACCTCCGGGTGAGTTTTAATCACTCTATCACGACCACATTTCATGCACTAACACCCATTTTGTTCATAAACTTTCCATTCACTGAAGTTATTTTGCATCCTTTCATTCAAAGTCAGAGTCAAAGTCTTTTCAACTACTACTACTACTACTACTACTACTACTACTACTACTACTACTACTACTACTACTACTACTACTAGACTTTACAACTTTCAAGGAATATCTTGTTTTTGACACTCGGCTACATCACGGCTATGCTTGCTGCTAATGACCTATAGCCTCTAGATCCTGTGACAACATTTAACGTGGACCTGTGACCGGGTCTGCGTGCACTGATGGGAGAGGTAGTAGTTTCCGCCATAACTGAATTGAACTTTTGTGATTTGGACGATTCTTTATTTATTTGACAGTAACTATCAGTAGGAGCCATGGGACTCAAAGTTCCTCCTGGAACGCATGATTTTGTCAATTTAAAAGAAATCAGAAACATTACCCAACCAAAAGTGGAATTTTGATTCCACTTTTATTGGCTATCTCAGTTCTCCACATCCAGTTGTAATGTTTTTGGGACCTTCATTTGGAGGTCAACCCGTGAAGATGGGATTGATTTATTTGACTTTATTTAACACCTTCATCTCCTCGTGCGAGAAGCCACGCAGGTGACCTGAGATCAATGCTGGTAAGACCCACTGCCCTCTGGCTCCCATCTTGGTAAATCCCTCTCATGTTTAGCTCTGTTCCTTTAAGCTGCTCTGTTTCCACAACGATATCAGTCTGGGACATTGATTCTAATGGCGGTGTCGTCGTACTTTCACTCTCTCTTTGGCCCCGGCCGACCTGGGTGTGAGAGGGATCATGGAGCTAAAGACTGGACACCACTACCACCTCCTCATCCCTGATAGGACAATATAAAATGGGTTGCGACGGGGGTTCATACTAGGTCATGATGTACTTCCTGAGTGATCTAGCGGGAAAGTATCAGGGTGTATTGTACCTCGGATGTCTTCCATTTTCTCTGTTTGTTCCTTTTCTGGTTCTCTGCTCTCTTCCCCTTTCTCCTTCCCCTCCACCTTTTTTAATAAAAGCCTTCTCCAGCCTCCCTCCCCTCCAGCCTCCCTCCCCTCCACCCTCACCCAGGCCTTCCCCTGCCTCCCTCCCCTTCACCCTCACCCAGGCCTTCCCCAGCCTCCCTCCACCCTCACCCAGGTCTACCCCATCCTCCCTCCCTCCCCTCTACCCTCACCCTTCCCCTGCCTCCCTAGCTTCTACCCTACCCAAGAGACATCCCTCCCCACCCCTAACCACGAGAGACACACCTGCCTGAGAGCGAACACTGTTTGCTTTAATCTGTAGTTTGGCATGGGGCCAACTGTAAACATGAGATCCGTTCACCCCCACAGAGGTCAACCAGGGACCCACAAACTGACAATCAGTCACCTGCTGAGACTGAACAGCTTCTCATCTGTTCGGCCCCACTGGCCTGAGAAGGATGCAGGGAGGATCTGCCTCGCTCTTGCTCTGTCTGTCTGTCTGTCTGTCTTCCTTCTCTCTCGATCTGTTGCAGTCTTGCCATCTCTCTTTTTGTGGTCCTTTCCTTCTTTCTCACCTTTTATTTCTGTTCCTGTCTCTCACTCTCTGTCTCACCCTCTCTTTCTCGGGTTCTCTCCATCTAATTGCTGTTTCTATCTCTCAATCTCCGATCTTTCGCTCATCTCTCTCCATCTCCGTCTCCCTCCACCTCTCCCCCTCTCATCTAGTCTGGTCTGCACTGTGTCACTAGGCTAATAGGATAACTAGTTAAGTCTTGTTTACAGAATGATTAACCCGACTCGTTTCCTCCCTCTCCAAACGCTGGGCCAGAGGTTACGTTAACGGCCCTTTATCCCCTCCGATAGCTCAGTGCTAAAATAAACCAAGAGTAGTATCTTCACCAACCCCTGAAAGGTATCAACTAAGGGTGCACCGGTTCTGAAATCTGCGTCGCAAACGTCCACGGTCCCTCCCGAGTCACGGATCCTTCCTTCCGTGATATCTAGGAGTGAAAACAGAAGTTGCATTCATGTTTTTGTCATTCTCTGCCAAACAGTTTGTGAAAGTTTGAGCTCCGACCACAGGTAGTGTCGTTTTTGTGACGTTGAAATGCCTTTTGGTACAGCCATGGATGTTATGACGAAGGGCCACCGGCAGCGAGGTGTGTGTGGACGAGTACAGTTCCGGACCGCGGCCTACAAGAGACAGTTCTGCTTCTCGGACTCTCCTGGACAGCTGTTGATATTGATGTTGGAGTCCGAGAGAGGGCCAGGCTTCCCAGACACCTTTAGTATAGCACTATGGTGTTTGTGTGTGTATTTGTAGAGCATGCTCTGGGCAGCGGTTTATTTTGATTTTGGCGTTACGAGTGAGGGTTATGCTTTGCAGACACTTAAAGTATAACGCCATAAATCCTACACAACAGCGGTTCTAAAAATCACAAATTATCTGTGGGTCGTAAACATGGGGATAATTATTAATTAAGCACACACACACGCACACGCACACATTCATTTTTGGCGAAAATGTGTATATAGTTAATGGCGAATATGTGTATCTTTAATATAAAGTGTTACCAAAGTTCATTCAACAGTTCATTCTCAGAACAGAAACAAGATGCCTAAATGTATACAACTGTGTCTGAGTCAACAGACACAATATACATGCACGCACAGTATACACATACAGTACACTCACACATATACACACACATACAGGGCACACATAAAATACACTCACACACGTACAGTACACACACACACACACAGGGCAGGTGTTATGTGTGTCTTTGCATTGACTCTATGTTTGTATTGGGCTGCCAGCACACCGCGTATTTCCCTGTTCCTTTTTCTAACACGCACACGTTTATATGATACATATTATGATTCCCATTGGCCAATAGCCACATTCATTCAAATCACTTTTTTTTAAAACAAACATGGCCGCAACTAGAGGACAATAGGAGTTTGTGTTATTGTGAGTACCTGGGGTCTATATGCGTGTGGCTTATCTAATAATCACTGTGCATTTCACCTTCTGGAAACGTTTTTAATGTCAACAGAGCTAGTAGTGCCATCTTCAGTTATATAATATTATTCGGCCAATACTTTCTATTCTTCCCTCCCACTTTTCTACCTTTTTTCCTTTCATTCCCTGAAACATTGATGAGCAGAGTGTTGGTTTAAAATGTCACCTCTCCCCTGCCTCTGTGTTACTGACTAATTCACCGGAGGAGCTCGTCATCCATTAATAACAAACAAAGACACTCGTCAGAGAGAGTGGGAGTAAGGTCCACGTGGAAGACCCCCATCATTCTGTGTGTGCGTGTGTGTGTGTGTGTGTGTGTGTACTTGTTTCTATGTATCATGCATAATAGGGACCAATAGGATGGGTGTGGGTGCGATTCTGTTTGTGTGTGTTTTGAATGCACACACACCAACACAACAGATCCCGATGGCCAGCAATACTACACTAGTCGGCGTCACTGGAGGCCAGCCCTAGTTGTGTCTGTTTCCTCTATAGATCCGATCTGTGTTGTTATGACAGGTGGGCGCGTTCTTTATAAGAACCGTAAACCTCCTGAGTGTTCCTGATCTAATCCCTACATCCTGCTGCTCTGGGTCCCCTCGGTCTGGGGGAGGGTATATCTGATTAGACCCAGGACTGTTGACCCCACCCCCCCAGCTCCTTTTGTCATAATTGGCCCTGCGGCGCTGCCTTTGTCTTCTCTTTAAGACGTTAAGTAATTAGTTGCCTGTGTCTTATCACCGCTCTGACAGGTGGGTGAGCAGGCTGTGTTTAGGAGCTGGGAGGAGAAACCATGGCTTTGAATCCTTCAAGCTTTAAGTGCCGCTCCTTAGAGGCTCGTTGTATCCAATCTCAGTCAATTTTTTTTTTACTTTATACACAGGAAAAAATAAAAACTAATAATAACAATAATTTCATTATCATATATATAAATAAATAAAAACTACAGGGCCACATTGTCTAGAGGTAGAGCGGGTTGTCTGGCAACCGGAAGGTTGATGGTTTGATCCCTAGATCCTCCTAGCTGAGTGTCGAGGTGCCATTGAGCAAACACAAAACCATAACTGCGGACTGTTGCTCTGCATGGTCGAAATGCCGTTGGTGTGTCGGTGAATGTGAGGCAATAATTCTAAAGAAGCTTCAAATGACCACTGGTCTGAAAAACGCTCTGTAAAACGCAGTAAGTTGACAATTTTAGCCATTTATATTAAGAGTGACGTATTTTTATTAGGAAGAGATGTGGACACTCGGTCACTCGTCGTCTCTCAGACCAGCTGTGTTTGCCTCCCTTGCTCCACCACCACTGTAGTGTTCCTGTTGGAGTGAATGTTTCCGCTCGTTACCATGGGAACCAGGAAGGTCAGGTGACTCTCTGAACCAACAGATAATTCTGTCAGTCCTGACCTTCCCTCCTTGCAAAGCTTCCGCTTGTATAATTTATAGCTTTAGATTTAGCCTATATATACTCTTTGTTATTCTGTAATTTAATTTAGCACTTTATCCAATTTGAGATACAGGGAATTCCAATCAGGCCAATTAATTGAATTGAACAATCGGCTTCACGTTATACATTTATGCCTGGTAATATCTGTTGTGACTTATAGCAGTTTTGTTTCATAAATGTTGTAATTAAGGTGACGATATATGGGAGATGCCATCACTGTCATAATATCCTGGCTGGAATCAATAAAGTTATATCTCATTCCTTTACAAGTAATGCGTCAATCCCACACATATCATGCAAGGCAGCCACCATCTTGATGAGACCGGTTAGGGGCTAGGGGTGTCTGGGCACCTGCAGCCATCACAACAGAATTGATCAGAATCACACAGGCGTTATGGGAGGGGAGGGGGGGTTAGATCTCTCTCCTTGCCTGGACCAGGGGACCGAGCAGCCAGAGAGGATCATGGGATGCGGCGCGTGCCTGCACGTACGCACGTTCCTCACAGGGAATGAAATGTAGTGATTATGTCACGGTGGTACTAATCCCCAACCCGGAGCCAACCCCCCCCCCCCCCCCATCACACCCACCGGCCCACTGCCTTCCGAAGGGCCGGCAGCTGGCCTATAACCCCCCGCTCCTCCCATGTCCTAGGACTCAGTACAGACACTGTGTTCACCCTCCCCTTGTGGCTCCTTAGTTGTAAATGGTGACTCAGTTTGCATTTGGACCAAAGTCAGAGCTCTTCACATTTATTTTTGATGGTCTCACACACACATACACCCATACATACATACCCACCCATACATACATACCCACCCATACATACATACCCACCCATACATACATACCCACCCATACATACATACATACATACATACATACATACATACCCACCCATACATACCCACCCATACATACATACATACATACCCACCCATACATAC
>JAOSLM010000078.1:2845019-2856902 GCA_025629765.1 Eleginus gracilis | reverse complement strand
GGGGGGCTCTGTTTTTGGGAAATTGAACCCGTTGAAGCTGTTTTCTGGACCTGATGTACCAATGAATGAATTTCTTCATGGGGATGAAAAACATATGAACGGAGGCGAACAGACCAGAGGGGAAGAAAAACACGAAGAGACGATGAAACAAATTGCTTTCAAACAACATTCAGTGCCCGGAAAGTCGACTGTGCAATCCGAACCGGTCAACTCAACCTTCTTTAGCCTGAAGGCTCTAAGCACATTGTTAACACCTGCAACACCTATTCCTCCTCAGGGTCCACCACCAGTGGCAGTCTACCCTGTGTTTAGATCAGCAGAAGATGGCAGGACTGTGGAACAGCCATCCACCTCCAGCAGTAGACCATTCGATTCTTCTGGAAACGTATCCCATCCCCAACCCCCCAAAGCAGAGGGAAGAATCCTGTCAGGTTTCCTTAAGTTTGCATCCAGTGAAGATGTTAGTGCCCGAAACCCAAATCCCCTGAATCCTTTACCTTCAGGAATGGCAGATCCTTCAACTCATACTTCTTCTATTACCGCCCCAACATCACAACCACAGGGAAATACAGAGACTGGTTGGTTCTCAACCATCTTTAACACAAACCTTGCTCTCTCAAACCAGAACATTCCCAGTGGTCAACAGCAGACCCAAATACACCAAATTCCAGCAGGCTCACATCCAATACCCTCCGCGAACCACAAACCATCAGCCACATCTCACAGCATGCCACAGCAAGCTCCACCACCTGAATCCCAAGGTTTTTTAACTGGTCTTTTTAAAGGAAGCTCCACGGATGACCTGTCTCGTACGGGAACCAATCAGGCCCAGCAAGGAGGACTTCTATCTGGGATTCTTAAGTTTGGATCAACAAATGACGTGTCTAACAATTCACACTATCAAGACCCCCTTAGAAATCAACCGCCTAACAATCCCCAGCATCTCAACCAACAATCTCTCCCTCAACAAAACCCCCCAGCCTCGGGGGGCTTTCTCTCAGGTCTACTGAAGTTTTCATCAAATGAAAATGTATCGCAAAACCCCAAACCTCCTCAGGGTCCACCACTGAGGTCTCCTGTTGGTGACCAACAGGCCACACATCCCTCTCCCCCACAACAAGTACCTTCACAACAAGGTGGGCTCTTCTCTGGCTTGTTAAAATTTGGATCATCTGAGAAGGTGACCCCGAGTCCAACAGCTCAGTCTCAACAGCAACGGAGTGGTGATCCACATTACCAACAGAACGACCATCAACAAAATATTCAAGGTTCAAATCTTCATACTCCTTTGAGTGACAGTCAAACCTTTCTGCAACAAACTAACAAGCTGGACTTCACTCGACAAGAAACATTTCCAGTACGCACACCCCCATCCAACCAGACTGGTCTGTTATCTGGGCTCTTCAAGTTTGCCTCTGCAGATAATGTTTATGAACAGTCCATATCCACTCAACAAAGGTCCATGGCACAAAGTCGGTCCAGCCAGGGCGAACAGATGGCAACAAATAAACCAAAAGATGACATGGCACCAAGACAACATCAACCTAGTAGAGCCTTTTCTGCACAGCGACAGGCAGAACCCTTGCATCAACAGATTAACCCCCTCCAAGATAGTGAGAATGTTCAGACACAACGAGGGACTACAAGTCAGCCTGGAATACTCTCTGGTATGTTTAACAAGTTGAATAAACCAACTGAAAACGTTGACGTCATCGGGCAGGGATCAGTGGGGCAAGTGCCGCAGCCAAGATCGAGAATGAACCTTTTGTCAAGACAGACCACAATTCAAACTCAGGGACCTTCCCATGATACCGATCAGTCTCTTCAACAGCAGAAGGTGGAGCAAGACAATTATCCTACACAGCCTGCTAAACAGCAAGGATTTCTGTCAGAGATTTTCAACAAAATTGAATCGAGGGAATCTTCACAACTTAATCAAGCAGAAATAGCTCATGGTTCAGAGAAAAATATGGAAATATACTCTTCTGGAGTGCTTCCAGAAATAAAAAAAACAAATGCCGCTAATTCTGAAAATGATGACCGATGGAATGCATTTTATTCCAACCAAAGCAGACATGCTTTGGTAAGAGCCCCTGTTTCAATTGACAGAGAGAGTCTGGACCTAAGGACCTCAGCCACTTTTTCTAGATCTCCTCAGGGTCGAGAAACGTACTCCTCAGTCAGCACAGGGAATTTAGCACAGCTTTCATACTATCCAGGATCCCTTCATTATGTTCAGGCAATGGCGTACAGCACCAGTAATATCCCCTGCCTTTCACAGGGCTACTCAAATCCCGCTCTTGTACCAATGGAGCAATGCATCAGGGGAAGCAGTTCATCTTTGTATGAAAGTCAGCTGTCACCGTATGCAATAAGCCCCACTTATGGTGATGAAAATCATTGGATCCAGCAGTCTGCTCTTTGGCAGCAGTTTCAGAGTGAGTCCCAGAATTATCAACATGTCCCAGACCAAGTTAATGGACAGTGGAGCCAAAGGGAATCTTTACAGCACCTCTCTCTCCAGTGTAACCCCTCTAATATGAACCAGCTTAATGCAGCTCAACTGCAACCAAGTCAAGGAGTTAATTTCCAACCAGAGCAGCATGAGCTTCATCAATTCCAAGGAAGCCAAGGTTTCAATAATGACCCATATGGCAAAATTAAACCATGGAACAGCTATGATGACTTACAATATGCAAATAGGGAGGAGAGTGCATTAAACTTAACTACAAGACAAGATAATGCCAAACTTGGGAAATGGCACTCATTTAATAATGATAGCTCTTACAGTCTTAGTGGAGTTTCATACCATGAAGGTTTTTACGAGGAGACCCCACCAAGCCTATCTTACTCTGCAAATTGGCAATATGGAACCAATGGTTTCCACAATGTCCCGGCTAACGGAGTGATTCATCAGAGCAAATATAATTCAAATAAAACAGAGTCAAGTTTCCCTCCACGTTCCTACAGTGAGATTGAGGACCCCGCTTATCTTGAAGATATTGAGTGGTACCAGCAATGGCTTGCATTGTTGGAGCAAGGCCTGTGGTGGCCAGCAGAGGAAGGTGATTGTGGCTACTTTGTTTACACCGACCATGAATACATCTACACCCTGCTCACCGATGCAGCCGGGGAGTTTGTCTACGCCTGCGCCCCTGAAGGAAAGCCCTTGGAAGGTGTGCAGCCAGTGGAGGGTTTTCCTAGCGCTTGGTTGGACAACGAACAGGTGTCAGTGTGTGGCTTTAAAGTTCCCCTGTACAATGAAGACGAGCTTCTCTGGCTACCCGGACAAGATCTGAATCATTCCCAGCTTCTGAATGCACCAGTAGATTTATCAGCTGCATATAGAAAGGGAAACCAGATCATGAATTTGAACCTTGAACGTTTCTCGGAAATGTTTGAAAATTCATTTGCGCCGAAGGGAGAGCTCAGTGGAGACTTGGCATCGTACAGCTTGAACAAAGTCAGGATGGATCCCAAACAGGCGAGATACATTAATCAGGACCCCTACACACAAGTCATGGACCTCTCCTGTCAAAATAAACAGTACTCAGGCCCTTGTTGGAACAATCAAGAAACAAAGAGTCTTCTTGCCCAAAAGGTTGCTGTTTCACTTAGCTCTGCCCCTACAGCATATCCAAATCAGCAGTTCCCTAACAACTGTTATCAACCTGGCCAGCGGCGACGGTCATCTGGTGCTGTGACTGTGAAGCACATAAAAGATACATCAGAGGAGGAATGGAGGAAGAGAGTTACACCCGGAGAACAACAGCCTAACCGTGGACACATATCCTCTCTCATATCATCCTTTGTGACAAAGACATCTCAGCCAGACTCTAGCATTGTCTCCCAAGAGCAGCAAGGAACAGCAAAATCAAAATCCACTGAACAGCCTAAAAGCATTATATCTTTGGGTTTGCAAAGCCTTAGGTCAAAGATAGTTAAAGATGATTCTACTACCCTTGTTGCACAACCACAAAGTGCCGAACAAAAATCTGAGATCACATCCACCCGTCGCTCAAGAATGTTGCCCACATCTCCAACAGCTAGTCAAATTATTCCAACTCATGAACCTTCCCAGACTACTGCACAGAAACCTAAACTTGCACGACAGTCCACAATGTCACAGCAAGCATCCCCACTGGTTCAACAACCCGTCTCTGGACCATTTGGCTCAAGGGATTTCCTAAACAAATCTGGACAACTGACACAGACGCAACAGAAGCCAGCTGAAGAAAAAGTAGAGAAACCAAAGGAACAACCACAAGCAGGATTTATGAGCATGTTCAAGACTGCAGTAGGAATAGAAGAACCCAAACCAGAGCCCCCTGATCAGCAGAATAAAATTGGTAACACTGGTACCTTGCCTGCCACAGCTAACAAAGAGGCGACAGGAGTATCAAATCTGTTTGGATCCTTAGGCAGCCTTTTTGGTTCTGACACCTCATCAACACCACAACCCCAACCAAAACCCACTGTTTCAGAGAGTTCTTTGACAACGGCATCTAGACCGAAGGGTTTACAGCGACAACAGACAATGGATCAGAGTTCATCCTCTCGGTCAATTCCGATTCAGCAACCAATCAAAAGTGTGTCACATGTATTTACTTCTGATTCTGCCCAAGGTCCAGGGCCAGGCAGATCCCAAACCATGCCACCAACAGGACAGACCAAACAAGAACCAGTACCCAAATCAACTGGTGGACTGTTTGGGTTTTCCATTGGCGAAATGCTGTCAGGAACATCTCCAGCTGCTCAAGCTGGTCCGTCACCTGCAGCAGTTGCAGCTCCAGAGGCTCCACAAGAAGAATCAATTGGTAAAAGCTTCTTATCCTTATTTACTGGCCCAAGTCCTGCACAACCTGCTTCCAAAACTGGGCCTGCATCACAAGCACCTTCACCGAATGAAGCTCCCCGTGCTGCTCCCCGTGCTGCTCCCCAAGCTGCTCCCCAAGCTACTCCCCAGGCAAATCAAGAAGAATCACTCGGCAAAAGTATATTATCAATGTTCAGTGGTCCAAGTTCCGCCCAGGCTGTGCCGTCAGCTACAACACCCGCTGCAGGCACTAGTCCCCAAGTACCGCCGCAAGAATCTTTTGGTAAAAGTTTAATGTCAATGTTTGGAAACCAAAGTCCCATCCCGGCCCCAGCTCAAACCAAGCCTAGTGCTGAACTGCCATCCCAAGGGACCACTCTGCCCAAGGAGCCGGCCAGTACAGGATTTCAATCCATGTTCAGTGGTCCCCAAACACAGACTGGCTCTATACTTGGAGGGACTCTGCCAGGTGCCTCTAGTTCAAGTGAATCACCAGCAAAGGGATTGCTATCAATGTTTAGTGAGCCACCTCAAACATCACATACCCCACCTCGGCAACAATGCACATCTCAATCACAAAGTGAAACACAAGGTGTACAACAGCCACAACCTCAAGGCCAACCACAGGGGCAGCAAGCCAATTCTGTCCTTGGGGGACTTTTTGGTGGCTTGTCAACTTCCAATGAAAGTCCAGCGAAAAGTTTATTCTCAATGTTTGGTGGTCCTAGTCCCGCTAAACCTCCAGCATCTGGAATCACTGGTACTTCATCTCCGGGACCAGGCCTAATGTCAATGTTTACGTCTACTTTACAACAAACTCCCTTACAAGTATCAGAGGTGCCAACCACCAGTGATGCACTGGGTACAATCTCAACTTCTAATGAGCCTGGTCTTGCATCAGTGGAACCACAAGTAACACCGTTAATTGACTCTACTGGGAAGCAAATTGTTTCTGCCAATGGGACCACAATTAAGAGGGAATCAACCCCAGAACCCACACCTCAGGAAGGGGTTCCTCATAAACCACCGACTTCCTCAGAATTTAATTCCATGCTCTGCAGCTCAAGTCTACAGGCCACACATGTGCAAGCTGGATCTGGCATTGATGTTCCAAAAGCTGGACCATCGCCTGCAAGCGAGACACCTAGACCACCAGCCTCAAACGAACCCGCTAAAGGTCTGTTGTCCATGTTTGGAGGACCTGCTCCTCAAGCAACCACTCCCCAAACTGGGGGGGCTTTATTCGGGGGTATGTTTGGAGGCTCCGGTCCACAGGCAGCAACTCCACAAACCGCTGGATCTTTGCTTGGAGGTTTGTTTGGGGGAAGTGCTCCAGCTGCTTCCAGTGCTCAAACTGGAGGATCTGTACTTGGTGGGATGTTTGGAGGCACCGCCGCCTCCACTGCCACACCACAACCACAGACTGGTGGATCCATATTGGGTGGAATGTTTGGCGGAGCTACCTCCCAAACAACAGCTTCCCAAACGGCTGGTTCATTACTTGGGAGTATGTTTGGGGGTTTGACTTCCCAGCCGGCTCCTCCTGGAGCTCCCTCTGCACCTGGGGATACCCCTGTTAAAGGCTTGCTGTCAATGTTTGGAGGACCAAGTCCATCTCCCACAGTGACTGAACGTCTAAAACCCACTGAGAGCCAAACACCAGATACAGCTTCTGTGGGCCAAGAGAAAGACTCAAAACAAACACTCAAACAACCTGACACTGAAACTGCATTACAGGCAGCAAATTCAACTAAACCTGAGAGTAACATTGCTATTGTTCAGGATACTGACAAGCCACCTGAATTAACCATTGAGGGTCAATCTAAAGATGTACATATTGATACAGCAACTGAACAACCAGTCAAGTCAGAGGAGCCAAGTAAACTAGAACCAATGGTAGACCTAAGAAGCGAGAATCAATCGCCATCAAAATCCAACGAGGCAATGCCTTTGTCTGAGTCAACCATTCCAGTTGTAGCACAACAAGAGAAGCCCCCAGAGCCAGATAAATCGATGCTTGATTCCTCAGCTGATGCAGTTTCAGGGTTTATGTCCTCCCTTTTCAATCCGGCAACTGTACCAGTTACTCCGCAGCAACAGCAAAAACCTTCTAGTGTAGGAGGAGCACGCCAACCTCCTCAGACTGGGGGATCTTTATTGGGTGGTATTTTTGGAGGAGCCACCAACCAGAACACAACCCCTGGGTCGTTATTTGGAGGTTTATTTGGTGGGGCGGCTCCACAGGCTAAGTCTCAAACAACCGGACCTCAGACTGGTGGTTCGATACTAGGGGGGATGTTTGGAGGACCCGCTGCCAAATATGCAGCTCCCCAGGTCGCAGGATCAACGCTGGGTGGGCTCTTCGGAGGCTCCTCTGCACCAACACCAACAGCTGCAGCTGGTGGGTCTCTACTGGGAGGAATGTTCGGAGGGGCGACCGCCCAGACTGAAGCGTCCCAGATTGGAGCAGGCCTTGGAGGAATTGGTGGATCCTTATTTGGGGTCGTGGCCCAAGTCCCTCAAGGACCAAAACCAGCAGAGACCAAGATAACACCGGCTGCTGCACCGCCGACAGAAAATAAAAGTGAAAGTGTGCCACTCAAAATAGATGGAGTTAGTACTGAGGCTCAGGAAAATATACCGAAAGTAGTAACTGATGTGGTTCCTCCAAGTGTTAATAGTAATCTGTCTGATGCCACTGTAAAAGAAAAGAGTGATATTGAAGGGGAGGAGGTAATACATGAGAAGCCTATTCAGATTATTGGTGAGGCTGAAAATAAAGACTTGGACATGTCGGCAACACCTGATATCCAAAAGGTAGAAACTGGGAAAGCTACTGTTGATCCGGTCGCCCAAAATCCAGACCCATCTCAATCCAAGTCCCTATTTGGCTTCATGTCAACACCAGGTGAGGCAGGGAAATCTTTGGGATCACTTTTCTCCTCCACACCAGCACAGCCCACAGCTTCCCCCTCAATGCCCCAGTCAGATGCAGTCAGTGGTCTGTTCTCAGGATTTAAAACCTTTTCAGCAGGGATATTTCAAGAGGAAAGTCTGGCTGCACAAAAGCAAGAGCAACCGGCTGCCACCACCACCTCCTTGTTTGGAGCCAAGATCTCTTTCCCCTGGCAGACAGAGTCCTCAAAATCCCCAGCTCCCTCCGTCAGTACACCCCAGCCAAGACCTAGTGTCACCACAACAAACGCTCAGTCTGTTCCTACTACTCCTGCTGCCCAGAGGAAGGAACCGGTAGGTTGCCAGGGTGTTATAGCCCACCCCCAGATTTGCCTCTCCGCTCCTGAAGTAGATCCTTCAGCATCCCCGTCCCCAAAGGAGCAGGAAGGTCTTGTAGAAACCCCTTCTTCCGCGGGTCCCACTTCT
Source organism: Eleginus gracilis (assembly GCA_025629765.1). Classification (NCBI taxonomy): domain Eukaryota; kingdom Metazoa; phylum Chordata; class Actinopteri; order Gadiformes; family Gadidae; genus Eleginus; species Eleginus gracilis. The sequence continues at coordinate 2,848,705 of JAOSLM010000078.1, read as the reverse complement.
GGAGTGCAGCTGGAAGTGCCCCTGTCCAAGACGGAGCTATTGAGTGCAAAAAGGCTAGTAAAAGCATAATAAATGGCAATACCCATTTCCTTACCGTTTTTGATGCCTTGATGATATTTTAAAAAGCATTCCTTGTCCAGTTCTGCAGTCCATCTGTTTGTTTGAGTTTTGTGTGTAGTTCTGTCACATTGTATGTGTTCATGTTTCATATAGATCACCCTTTAACTATGTCTCAAAACTAAATGTACATGTGTATACGTCATATTATCTTGGACAAATAAGTAAAATAGCTTTCCAGAGTCACTTGGCTCATGCCAGTTTTTGGTAAATAACATATAATAGCATCTTTGAGTTTCAAAGATGCTATCAGTTTTAGTTAAGTACTCTTTCGCAAATTATGAAGCAGACTTATTGGTCATTGAAACATTTCTGCTTGTGTTCTAGTTGTTAAGACTGTCTGAGATTCTATGAATACAGTGTATGTTTTGTTGGTGACAATCTCCGTTATTTAACATAACTCATCTCCTCTTTTTACAATTCCTTCTCCTTTCTACTTACTATTTTAAATTTAGTGTATGGATGTTGGAAATCATTGAGAAAGAACCCAAACCTCACATAATAAGCTTTAGACAAGCAAGTTACAATTGACCAAGTAAATATTTTTATTGTGAAATAATTTCCCAGTTGAAAATTGAATTCATGTGATGTTAAGGATCTGGCTTCTTTACATTTATTTTCTCTGTTACTTTACAAGTTCCACTTTGTAATCCATCTGAATATATGACTGTATAACATTTTAACTATGCCATCTCCCTCACCCACCGACACCTTCCAGTCCGGTGGAAAGTAGTCGCTTTGGCTCCTCTGGGAACCTGAGCCAGGTGAGCTCCCAGCTCAGTGAGATGGGCCAGGAGAGCACAGGAGGATCGGAGCAGGAGGAGTCCTTCCACTCCTACCACAGCAGCGACCCTCCGCCATCCTCCTCCTCCACCGGAGGACCGCCACCGGTCAATGGACTTCCCCACCCCACGAACGGCACCTCCCTGAGGGGGGAGGAGGCCTCCCTGAGGATCGCCGCTAAGGGAGTTGTTCAGGTCCAGAAGAACGACACTCCCGCTGAGAGACGCTTGGCTAGACTTCAACGGTATGGAAGCTCCTACGCTCAGCATTCAAACATTGTTTTAATGTTTTGTAATGTAAACTTAAAATGGATGCACGTTCATTCAGTCTCAGAAAATCTTTAATTGCCAGTTAAGCTTTTATGTACAAGGAATCTTTTTGGTTTGTTGGTGCAGAAATACAAGAAATGAAAATACAAAAAAACATACAGGATATCTTACTATGTGTCCAACCGTTAATCCAATATGCTTCCCACTTGGTGGGTGTATTGTTGAGGACCCAAGGAAGTGCAGTGTTGATTGTGAAGTTGTTTGAGTGAGCCGTTCTTAAAAAATTATATGAGCAAAAGCCCATTTTGAACAGGCAATGCAGCGTTAAAATTTACATATTCAAAAGATATATGCAACATACTGTAAATATCAAATCCAAAATACAATGTTGTTCTCCTAGTGTTAGGTGTGCGGGAAGTTCCCTGGAGTTCACAGGTTGATGAAGTGTTTCTTGGTCCTCAGTTTCCATGACGACGGGCCGCCATTACCCTTCACTCCCTCCAGGGTGCGCTGGTTGAAGGTCATTAATAAAGTGAGAGTACAACTGCGAGAGGTAGGCTATGATTATTGCTATTAGTCATTCACATTTCCACAGCTGATCCGAATGGATTTGCCCGACACTTTAAATGTTTTATCGCTGCGGTCCTTCGGTACAAACCACATCACATATCAGTTTCAGAACCAAACTTTAGTGGATGTTGTTGTTGTATTCTTGGTTTATTTATGAACCACAGGTCAACAATGTTTTACAGCTGTAAATCTGGGTTCCCAACAAAAAAAAAATATATATAAAATGTTATACGGTAATTTGAGCTACATTTAATTCAGAGATGGTGCTTTAATACTCTGGAGTATATCATATATTCTCAGGCAAGCATACCAAACAAACCGATTTAATGACTCAGAAGAAACATTAGTGATCCCACTAACACTAACTGATGTATTGGTTGAGTTTCACCTCTGGGTCTTTTATTATATTGTCTTCCTCTTTCTCTTTGTCTGTCTCTGTGTCTCTGGTCTCTCTCTGATTTAGACTGGTTCTAGTATGCATATTTTTCCTCCTTCTCCAGGGGGGGATTTGTGGCCATATCGAACCTGATAGCGTTATGTTGTGTCTTTTTTCAAGTATCAAGTGCCTCTGACTACATGTCAATGTACTCTCTGTAATGGGGAAGCTAGAATGTCAAACATTTCCAATTAAACACAAGTCACTTTGCGATTGGGTTGGCCAATTTATCCTGTAATGGGAACTAATTGCTTCAATTGAACCAATTGAAGCAATATGTATTGTAAGGAGATGAATGGTCCTCATAAAAGGGACCTATTGTACACTATGTTCCATTTGCAAACATCCCTCATTCTGTTCTATGTACAATGAGTTTGGACTTGGGCCCGGGGAGGGGCGCATGCTGGGGCAGTACAGTGTAGTGGTTAGGCTGTTTGACTCCCAGCCCAAACGTACCAAGTTCAATCCCAAATGTCCGCCGCCCCCTGGCTAATAGACACCCTTGGGCAGGCTTCCTGAGCCCGACCTGCTCATTAAGGTGTCAATGCAGGTCACGCCGCCAAATTGCCTTTTCTACTCTACACTTTAGTCATTCAGCAGATGATTTCATCCAAAGTGACGCGTAGTAATGTAACGCTCAGGCAGGCAGGGGTTGAGGACGTCTACCGCCCAGGCTGTGTCCTGGCACTTAATGTATGCCATTATTGTGTGCCGTACTTGGTTATAGTACTTAGTTGTGTAGCGTCTTATCCTAGCTATCTTTGTTGCATACAGGGAATGGGTTAACCAAGCTATTGTTGGTGCTTGGCGCTTGGTTCTATGAACATCCTTACTGTACGACAGCGATATATTGTTTCACCTTACCTAACCCTCGGACAAATGTACTGATTGTAAGTCGCTTTGGATAATAGCGTCTGCTATTTGCCCTAAATGTAAACATATCACCAGTATAAACTGGCACCCTCCCACTGCTGCCTGAGAGCTCCTCACCCGTCACCAGGACACGGAGGTCTGGTGATGAGTCCCTTGCCCTGGTTGTTTATAAATCGTCTCCCTGGCGGCCCCGTGGTGCTCTCCAGGCAGCCGTTTCTTCCTCAGTCTGTCCCCATTACCCTGATTGGTTTGCAAGGACTGGTTGGTACGGCGACATAAGGGGCGTCTTAGCGGAGGAGGGAGGCGGGCAAGGTGAAAGCAGTCCGGATATTATTTATTGGAACATAGGGAAGCACTTAAGGAGCAGAGCTGGCTGTTGAGACCACTGTAATGAATTAGGCTCCGCCATTAATCTGCCACACCGGTGTCCTCAGAAATATGAGCAGTTTTAGCAGTTTGGAACGCGCGCGCGTGCGTGTCTCTGAGCAGTTTAGAAGTTTGATGTGTAGACGGTTTTCCCAGAATGCCTTTCTCTACAGCCTTGTGAGGTGTGTAAATCCACCCTGCTGAGAGAGAGAGAGAGAGAGAGAGAGAGAGAGAGAGAGAGAGAGAGAGAGAGAGAGAGAGAGAGAGAGAGA
>JAOSLM010000078.1:2490687-2501875 GCA_025629765.1 Eleginus gracilis | reverse complement strand
TCGGTGAGACCAAAGAACTCATAACCTAGATACTACACTATCGAGAACCTCGGTGAGACCAGAGAACTCATAACCTAGATACTACACCATCGAGAACCTCGGTGAGACCAGAGAACTCATCATCAGCTACTACATCATCTAGAACCTGGGGGAGACATGGAATGTATACATACTGTACAAGGAATATTGTACATGGAATATTTGTATATATTTATATATATATTTACATGTTATTACATTAAAGGATAACCTTGTTAACCATGAGTAGTTATATAAGGTTTCCGCTGATAGCTTTGATGCTACGAGTGGTTACCGTGGTTATTACTACCAGTTAACCTTTATATAACCAAATGTATATAACCTATGAAATGTGTTGTGTTGCAGAGCCCAGCTCCCACTACGTCATCTCTCTGAAGGCCTTCAACAACGCCGGCCAAGGAGTTCCCCTGTACGAGAGCGCTGTCACCAGGTCTCTCTCTGGTAGGTCCACCCTGACCCCTGACCTCCTGACCCTTGGTCCTGACCTCTGATCTCTATACTCTAGACACTAGACCCTGAGCCCTAGACCCTGACTCTAGGCTCCTAGACCCTAACTCTTAGCACTACCCTTACCCTTGACCCTAACCCTTAACCCTTACCTTAGACCCTAACCCCTAGACCCTAACCGTTACCCATAACCCTTACCGTAGACCCTAACCCTTAGACCCTAACCTTTACCCTTAACCCTAAAATCCAACGCCTGCCTTAAGCCATCTTTGAGTCTGAGCATGTGTATTGGTTTCATCATTATATCGTATAATATAGGGTTAGGGTTTAGCCCAACCTGCTAATGCTCTGTGCTAGCAGAGGCTGTGGTTTGTTTCTGTGTCTGATACCTGAACTCCTTTTGCTTCACATGCTAGCATCACCCGTCTAACAAAAAATACAGTTCTCTATTCATAGCTGTCTAAATACAGGTCATAACATCCAATTATTAATGTTGCTACCGGCAATAGAATCAGTAATGGCAAATAATGATGCTAATGGGCTCTACTAAAACTTAATCCTAGGAAGGATTATATATGTATATTATATAACTATAGAATTTTAGCATGTGGAACTAGGGCAAGCTCTTTTCCAGTTGTCTGACCTTTTGTCCTTTCTCTTTCCTCTCAATCTCTCCTTTCATCTGTTCATCTGATTATCCCCATGATGCAACTCCCATGATGTGTGTGTTATATATTATTTTCAATCATGTGACATATATATATATATATAAAATACATATATATATATATATATTACTTTTCTTTTAATTTATATATATTTACCCATGTACTGACCAAAACGTTGGTTACGTCGCCATAAACACCAAACACCAAACACACCCTGAATGTCCTCATAAACACACACATACCCATGTCTCACTACACTTCCCTCACATCCTGCACACATACATCCTCTACCGTCCCCACCCCCCAGATCCCCTAGACCCCCTGGATGTGGTCGGTGTCGACGACGACCTCTTCCACTCCTTTGACAAATACCCGAACCCTGTCACAGAATCCTCCTCCTCGCCCAACTCCATGATCCCGCCAGTGGGGGTCCAGGCTGCGGCGGTGTCCCCGGACGCTGTCCGCGTGTCCTGGGCCGACAACGCCCTCAGTCGTAACGCCAAGGCGGTCGAGGTGCGCTTCTACTCCGTCAAGTGGAAGACCAGCTACTCTTCCAGTGGAAAGTACAAGGTACGCCCCGTCTGTCTAGCTAGCTAGATAGGAGCTAAAATATATTATGTGTCGGTCTGCTAGCTAGCTAATGTGTTCAATAAGTATAAAGTGAGGACTGCATCGTAAGGTGTAAAGTGAGGACCAGTTTGTGAAGTATTAAGTGAGGACTGCTTTGTAAAGTGTTAAGTGAGGACCGGTGTGTAGACTGCAAAATTATGGCTGGTGGGGACCTTTTTTGCAAAGTGAGGATGTAAGTGAAGTGGAGACTCTTGTGTTTGTGTTTTCTTGCAGTCTGCTGATACCACCGCGTTGACCCACACTGTAACAGGCCTAAAGCCCAACACCATGTACGACTTTGCAGTCATGGTAACCAAGGGTCGAAAGTCAAGTACCTGGAGTATGACGGCACACGCCACCACCTACGAAGCCGGTACAGACTCACACACTAATCACATCAGCACTCCTACAAAATAATGATTATTGGGTTTATTGCATGAAATAAAAAACGTGGCATTTTATTTTGATGACATGTAGCTCCTAGCACTACCCCTAAAGATTATATTTTAGTGCTGTGTAGCTCCTAACTCCGCCCCTGAGACTTTTATTGTGGTGCTGTGTAGCTCCTAGCTCCGCCCCTAAAGACTTGACGGTGATCAGCCGCGAGGGAAGGCCGCGGGCCGTGCTCATCAGCTGGCAGCCCCCCCTGGAGGCAAACGGGAGGATTACAGGTACAAATACACACACACACACACGCACGCACACACGCACACACCGGGATGTTTGTAGCTCTAGTCCAGATCTACCATTTGTAGCTCAGGTAGGCCTACAGCTCTATGTTTGTACTTCTAGAACAGATCTACGTTTGTAGTTCTTGTATAGATGGTATGCTTTGATTGAGGTACTAGAATTACTCTTGTAGTTCTAGTCACTTGATTGTATTCTTCATATGTTCTGTTGATACTGTTTTCTCAATGTATTTTATTTCATATTTTATAGTTATATTTATAGTTTATATGAATGACATCGTCTACCCTCACCTTGTTGCAAGAATGCCAGAATTAACCTAAATGACCTTCAATTAACCCGAACGATCACGCAAAAAAAAAAATAATAATACTCAGACTCACAGCCTAGATAAATCTCATGGTAAGTTTTTAGAAAGCCTCACTTTTGAGAGGTGGAGTTTAGAGAGAGTAGGAACAGGGAAGGGTGAGCTACCATATTGTAGCTCTGATGTGAAAATGTGAAAATGTTGACACTGCCTTCTGCAGGCTACACCCTGTACTACACCCTGGACAAGAACATGCCCATCGATGAGTGGGTGATGGAGACCCTGGGTGGAGACCGGCTCACCCACCAGGTGCTGGAGCTCAGCCTGGACTCCAGCTACTACTTCAGGGTCCAGGCCAAGAACACGAAGGGCCTGGGGCCCCTCTCAGAGCCTGTGCACTTCAGGACCGCCAAGGGTAGGGGGCTATCAATTAATATACATATTTATTAATATCTTAAAATACACTTCATGACCACCAAGGGTAGTCTTTGGTGTGTGTGTATGTGTATATATATATATGTGTATAAATGTATATAACTATATACATATAAATATACACATAAGATACACTAGGTGTTGGCTGCTATATGCTATATGTTATTTAATATTTATGTATTCATATTTATGTTCTTTATATTTATATTTATGTTATTATCGAAAAACAATAACCTGAGACATCAATGAATATAGTAATGATGTTAGCATGTCTGTCGGTCTCATTTTATGTCTGTCTGTCTGACTGTCTGATGGTCTGTCTGCGTGTCTGTCTCTCTGTCTGTCTGTCTTTCACAGTGGAGCACCCAGATAAGATGGCCAATGATCAAGGTTGGTTGATGAATTAGAAATCTATATATGATCACAATAATAATACAGTTATATATATATTATATATATATTTCAATAATTGATAATAACCACACTTTATACGTAATAAGAGATTCGATTATTAAGACATTATTGTGGTAGATAGATATAATAATAGTTGTTATTATATAATATTATTGTTATTCTTCTTATTAATATTATTAATATCATGAATTTATATTTATGATGTATTTTATTATGATCTATAATTTATACAATATTTTAATGATCCGTGTTTTCCTGTTGTTGTTTCAGGCCGGGGAGGAGACCACGCTTACTGGCCACCTGATGGAAACCTGATTGACCACAGCAGCATTAATGGTAAGACCAGCACCTCCTCGAGACTCACCAACAGACTGAGTTACTAACTCAGGTCAACTTACTAAATTACTGGTCACCTAACTGAATTATTGGCCAACTAAAAGAGTTACTGGCCAACTAACTAAATTACTGGGCAACTAACAGAAATACTGGTCACCTAACTGAATTACTGGTCAACCAACTAAATGACTGGTCAATTAAATGAATTACTGGTCAACTAACTGAATTACTGGTCACCTAACTGAATTATTGGCCAACTCACAGAATGACTGGCCAACTAACTAAATTACTGGTCAACTAACTGAATTACTGGCCAACTAACAGAATGACTGGCCAACTAACTGAATGACTGGCCAACTAACTGACTTACTGGCCTACTAACTAACGACTAGTAGGTGTACTTCATGACTGGTAGTCATGGCTGATCCAGCAGTCCTGTCTGGAAGAGAAGGAACTGCAAGAGGCAGAGCTACGCCTTGTTCCCATTTAGTCACGGATACGTTCTAGCCAAGATAACTAATGTTCTAATTCACTGAGTATATATCTAGAGGACCCAGTCTAGACAGTTTACTAATGCTGGCAGAGTTTGTGTTGGCCAATTACGCGCTTGCAGAAAAAACAAAAACATGAACAATGAAATAAATATGATCAAAAGAAAGTGAAACCCAGATCTGAGCTACCACCAGACTTTAGCTCTACAAATCTGAATTTAGATTCTTATCTTGAGTCTGATTTGTGAGGCTAGTCAACTGAAATTAACACTGTTGACTAAATGACAACTAAATTACTAAATCTAAAACAATGTAAATGACCTCCCGATCCCCTGTGTGTTTCAGGCCCTCCCATTGGCCAGATGCGTCCGCCCCATGGAGGCAGTGCCACGCCCCAACACAACGCCAACATGCTGGTAGTCGTCGTGGTTTCTGTGGGAGCGGTTGCCGTGGTGATGGTGGTGGTGGTCGCACTAATATGCACCCGCCGCTCCTCCCACCAGCAGCGGAAGTAAGGAAATCACTCTGTCACTCGGTCACTCTGTCACTCTATCAATCTGTCACTATTTCACTATCACTGTCACTCTGTCACTCTGTCACCATATCACTATCACTCTATCAGTCCATCAGTCAAACAATATGTCACTCGATCACTTATCACTCTATCACTCTATCACTCTACCAGTGTATGTGAGTGTGTGTAGCAGTAAATTGAGTGCAGTAACAATCTGTGAGTGTGTGTAGCAGAACATTGGCTTCAGTAACCATGTGTGTGTGTGTGTATGTGTGTTAGGAAGCGGGCCACCCACCACAGTGCCGGGGGTAAGAGGAAGGGCAGCCAGAAGGAGCTGCGGCCCCCAGACCTGTGGATCCACCACGAGGAGCTGGAGATGAAGGCTCTGGAGAAGGGCAATGCGGGGGCGGGGCCAGGCTCCCTGGGTGGAGGGGATGGCGGGGCCTCTGGGTGTGACACGCCCCTCCAGCACATCCAGGACCTCCCACACGTAGCCCACAGCCAATCAGAGAGCCAGATTGGCAGCAAGAGCAGCCACTCTGGTAAATAGATCATATATACTGTGTGTGTGTATATATATATATACACACATATATATTTATAAATATAAATATAAACAGTATAAAACTTAGAATTATATATATATATATATATATATAATTCTAAGTTTTATACTGTTTATATTTATATTTATAAATATATATGTGTGTATATATATATATACACACACACAGTATATATGATCTATTTACCAGAGTGGCTGCTCTTGCTGCCAATCTGGCTCTCTGATTGGCTGTGGGCTACGTGTGGGAGGTCCTGGATGTGCTGGAGGGGCGTGTCACACCCAGAGGCCCCGCCATCCCCTCCACCCAGGGAGCCTGGCCCCGCCCCCGCATTGCCCTTCTCCAGAGCCTTCATCTCCAGCTCCTCGTGGTGGATCCACAGGTCTGGGGGCCGCAGCTCCTTCTGGCTGCCCTTCCTCTTACCCCCGGCACTGTGGTGGGTGGCCCGCTTCCTAACACACATACACACACACACACATGGTTACTGAAGCCAATGTTCTGCTACACACACTCACAGATTGTTACTGCACTCAATTTACTGCTACACACACTCACATACACTGGTAGAGTGATAGAGTGATAGAGTGATAAGTGATCGAGTGACATATTGTTTGACTGATGGACTGATAGAGTGATAGTGATATGGTGACAGAGTGACAGAGTGACAGTGATAGTGAAATAGTGACAGATTGATAGAGTGACAGAGTGACCGAGTGACAGAGTGATTTCCTTACTTCCGCTGCTGGTGGGAGGAGCGGCGGGTGCATATTAGTGCGACCACCACCACCATCACCACGGCAACCGCTCCCACAGAAACCACGACGACTACCAGCATGTTGGCGTTGTGTTGGGGCGTGGCACTGCCTCCATGGGGCGGACGCATCTGGCCAATGGGAGGGCCTGAAACACACAGGGGATCGGGAGGTCATTTACATTGTTTTAGATTTAGTAATTTAGTTGTCATTTAGTCAACAGTGTTAATTTCAGTTGACTAGCCTCACAAATCAGACTCAAGATAAGAATCTAAATTCAGATTTGTAGAGCTAAAGTCTGGTGGTAGCTCAGATCTGGGTTTCACTTTCTTTTGATCATATTTATTTCATTGTTCATGTTTTTGTTTTTTCTGCAAGCGCGTAATTGGCCAACACAAACTCTGCCAGCATTAGTAAACTGTCTAGACTGGGTCCTCTAGATATATACTCAGTGAATTAGAACATTAGTTATCTTGGCTAGAACGTATCCGTGACTAAATGGGAACAAGGCGTAGCTCTGCCTCTTGCAGTTCCTTCTCTTCCAGACAGGACTGCTGGATCAGCCATGACTACCAGTCATGAAGTACACCTACTAGTCGTTAGTTAGTAGGCCAGTAAGTCAGTTAGTTGGCCAGTCATTCAGTTAGTTGGCCAGTCATTCTGTTAGTTGGCCAGTAATTCAGTTAGTTGACCAGTAATTTAGTTAGTTGGCCAGTCATTCTGTGAGTTGGCCAATAATTCAGTTAGGTGACCAGTAATTCAGTTAGTTGACCAGTAATTCATTTAATTGACCAGTCATTTAGTTGGTTGACCAGTAATTCAGTTAGGTGACCAGTATTTCTGTTAGTTGCCCAGTAATTTAGTTAGTTGGCCAGTAACTCTTTTAGTTGGCCAATAATTCAGTTAGGTGACCAGTAATTTAGTAAGTTGACCTGAGTTAGTAACTCAGTCTGTTGGTGAGTCTCGAGGAGGTGCTGGTCTTACCATTAATGCTGCTGTGGTCAATCAGGTTTCCATCAGGTGGCCAGTAAGCGTGGTCTCCTCCCCGGCCTGAAACAACAACAGGAAAACACGGATCATTAAAATATTGTATAAATTATAGATCATAATAAAATACATCATAAATATAAATTCATGATATTAATAATATTAATAAGAAGAATAACAATAATATTATATAATAACAACTATTATTATATCTATCTACCACAATAATGTCTTAATAATCGAATCTCTTATTACGTATAAAGTGTGGTTATTATCAATTATTGAAATATATATATAATATATATATAACTGTATTATTATTGTGATCATATATAGATTTCTAATTCATCAACCAACCTTGATCATTGGCCATCTTATCTGGGTGCTCCACTGTGAAAGACAGACAGACAGAGAGACAGACACGCAGACAGACCATCAGACAGTCAGACAGACAGACATAAAATGAGACCGACAGACATGCTAACATCATTACTATATTCATTGATGTCTCAGGTTATTGTTTTTCGATAATAACATAAATATAAATATAAAGAACATAAATATGAATACATAAATATTAAATAACATATAGCATATAGCAGCCAACACCTAGTGTATCTTATGTGTATATTTATATGTATATAGTTATATACATTTATACACATATATATATATACACATACACACACACCAAAGACTACCCTTGGTGGTCATGAAGTGTATTTTAAGATATTAATAAATATGTATATTAATTGATAGCCCCCTACCCTTGGCGGTCCTGAAGTGCACAGGCTCTGAGAGGGGCCCCAGGCCCTTCGTGTTCTTGGCCTGGACCCTGAAGTAGTAGCTGGAGTCCAGGCTGAGCTCCAGCACCTGGTGGGTGAGCCGGTCTCCACCCAGGGTCTCCATCACCCACTCATCGATGGGCATGTTCTTGTCCAGGGTGTAGTACAGGGTGTAGCCTGCAGAAGGCAGTGTCAACATTTTCACATTTTCACATCAGAGCTACAATATGGTAGCTCACCCTTCCCTGTTCCTACTCTCTCTAAACTCCACCTCTCAAAAGTGAGGCTTTCTAAAAACTTACCATGAGATTTATCTAGGCTGTGAGTCTGAGTATTATTATTTTTTTTTTTGCGTGATCGTTCGGGTTAATTGAAGGTCATTTAGGTTAATTCTGGCATTCTTGCAACAAGGTGAGGGTAGACGATGTCATTCATATAAACTATAAATATAACTATAAAATATGAAATAAAATACATTGAGAAAACAGTATCAACAGAACATATGAAGAATACAATCAAGTGACTAGAACTACAAGAGTAATTCTAGTACCTCAATCAAAGCATACCATCTATACAAGAACTACAAACGTAGATCTGTTCTAGAAGTACAAACATAGAGCTGTAGGCCTACCTGAGCTACAAATGGTAGATCTGGACTAGAGCTACAAACATCCCGGTGTGTGCGTGTGTGCGTGCGTGTGTGTGTGTGTGTATTTGTACCTGTAATCCTCCCGTTTGCCTCCAGGGGGGGCTGCCAGCTGATGAGCACGGCCCGCGGCCTTCCCTCGCGGCTGATCACCGTCAAGTCTTTAGGGGCGGAGCTAGGAGCTACACAGCACCACAATAAAAGTCTCAGGGGCGGAGTTAGGAGCTACACAGCACTAAAATATAATCTTTAGGGGTAGTGCTAGGAGCTACATGTCATCAAAATAAAATGCCACGTTTTTTATTTCATGCAATAAACCCAATAATCATTATTTTGTAGGAGTGCTGATGTGATTAGTGTGTGAGTCTGTACCGGCTTCGTAGGTGGTGGCGTGTGCCGTCATACTCCAGGTACTTGACTTTCGACCCTTGGTTACCATGACTGCAAAGTCGTACATGGTGTTGGGCTTTAGGCCTGTTACAGTGTGGGTCAACGCGGTGGTATCAGCAGACTGCAAGAAAACACAAACACAAGAGTCTCCACTTCACTTACATCCTCACTTTGCAAAAAAGGTCCCCACCAGCCATAATTTTGCAGTCTACACACCGGTCCTCACTTAACACTTTACAAAGCAGTCCTCACTTAATACTTCACAAACTGGTCCTCACTTTACACCTTACGATGCAGTCCTCACTTTATACTTATTGAACACATTAGCTAGCTAGCAGACCGACACATAATATATTTTAGCTCCTATCTAGCTAGCTAGACAGACGGGGCGTACCTTGTACTTTCCACTGGAAGAGTAGCTGGTCTTCCACTTGACGGAGTAGAAGCGCACCTCGACCGCCTTGGCGTTACGACTGAGGGCGTTGTCGGCCCAGGACACGCGGACAGCGTCCGGGGACACCGCCGCAGCCTGGACCCCCACTGGCGGGATCATGGAGTTGGGCGAGGAGGAGGATTCTGTGACAGGGTTCGGGTATTTGTCAAAGGAGTGGAAGAGGTCGTCGTCGACACCGACCACATCCAGGGGGTCTAGGGGATCTGGGGGGTGGGGACGGTAGAGGATGTATGTGTGCAGGATGTGAGGGAAGTGTAGTGAGACATGGGTATGTGTGTGTTTATGAGGACATTCAGGGTGTGTTTGGTGTTTGGTGTTTATGGCGACGTAACCAACGTTTTGGTCAGTACATGGGTAAATATATATAAATTAAAAGAAAAGTAATATATATATATATATATGTATTTTATATATATATATATATGTCACATGATTGAAAATAATATATAACACACACATCATGGGAGTTGCATCATGGGGATAATCAGATGAACAGATGAAAGGAGAGATTGAGAGGAAAGAGAAAGGACAAAAGGTCAGACAACTGGAAAAGAGCTTGCCCTAGTTCCACATGCTAAAATTCTATAGTTATATAATATACATATATAATCCTTCCTAGGATTAAGTTTTAGTAGAGCCCATTAGCATCATTATTTGCCATTACTGATTCTATTGCCGGTAGCAACATTAATAATTGGATGTTATGACCTGTATTTAGACAGCTATGAATAGAGAACTGTATTTTTTGTTAGACGGGTGATGCTAGCATGTGAAGCAAAAGGAGTTCAGGTATCAGACACAGAAACAAACCACAGCCTCTGCTAGCACAGAGCATTAGCAGGTTGGGCTAAACCCTAACCCTATATTATACGATATAATGATGAAACCAATACACATGCTCAGACTCAAAGATGGCTTAAGGCAGGCGTTGGATTTTAGGGTTAAGGGTAAAGGTTAGGGTCTAAGGGTTAGGGTCTACGGTAAGGGTTATGGGTAACGGTTAGGGTCTAGGGGTTAGGGTCTAAGGTAAGGGTTAAGGGTTAGGGTCAAGGGTAAGGGTAGTGCTAAGAGTTAGGGTCTAGGAGCCTAGAGTCAGGGTCTAGGGCTCAGGGTCTAGTGTCTAGAGTATAGAGATCAGAGGTCAGGACCAAGGGTCAGGAGGTCAGGGGTCAGGGTGGACCTACCAGAGAGAGACCTGGTGACAGCGCTCTCGTACAGGGGAACTCCTTGGCCGGCGTTGTTGAAGGCCTTCAGAGAGATGACGTAGTGGGAGCTGGGCTCTGCAACACAACACATTTCATAGGTTATATACATTTGGTTATATAAAGGTTAACTGGTAGTAATAACCACGGTAACCACTCGTAGCATCAAAGCTATCAGCGGAAACCTTATATAACTACTCATGGTTAACAAGGTTATCCTTTAATGTAATAACATGTAAATATATATATAAATATATACAAATATTCCATGTACAATATTCCTTGTACAGTATGTATACATTCCATGTCTCCCCCAGGTTCTAGATGATGTAGTAGCTGATGATGAGTTCTCTGGTCTCACCGAGGTTCTCGATGGTGTAGTATCTAGGTTATGAGTTCTCTGGTCTCACCGAGGTTCTCGATAGTGTAGTATCTAGGTTATGAGTTCTTTGGTCTCACCGA
>JAOSLM010000078.1:2466003-2478912 GCA_025629765.1 Eleginus gracilis | reverse complement strand
TGTGTGTGTGTGTGTGTGTGTGTGTGTGTGTGTGTGTGTGTGTGTGTGTGTGTGTGTGTGCGTGCGTGCGTGCCTGCGTGTGTGTGTGTTGGGGACTATGTTGTAATTAAAAGACATGGAACATCCAGTTGTATATACCTTCATAACATCACGTCATCAGGTCGTATTTCTCAACTGTTAACTATATGTGGTCATATGATGAATGTTAATGGTAGTGAGCTTGAAACCCAACCGGTAGCGCATACAGACATGTATGTCAACAGGTTTCATATTCGCTTATTTGAGGGGCCTTAGGTCAAGGAGAATATTGGCAAAAACAAAATATACAGCTGATAAAAACTGTATAAACAAAAGTGACCTGGGCTATTATTTATTGATTATGTGTAATGTTATTTTGTGGTTTAACTGTGTCTGGGACTTAGGACTTAATGTGACCGGATTGATCATCTGAACACTGACTCCGTTAATTCATCTTTAAATATGTCAACAAAACCAAACTGAAACGCATATGAACAACGACACCGCCCCCTCGTGGATATTTGCTGCGCTGAAACGAACAATGGGCCCTGGCATGTTGACCTGGGACGCCCCACCACCTGCTCAGAGGTGTCTGTGTGTCTGCTCAGAGGTGTCTGTGTGTCTGCTCAGAGATGTCTGTGTGTCTGTCATAGGTTTCTGTTTGTCTGTCAGAGGTGTTTGTGTGTATGCCAGCAGCAGGAGAGCCCTGTAAAGTTCTCCACTGGGCTGCCATGGTTTCTGAATACCTTAAAGTTAGGTTTGAGGGAAGTCACTTTCTGCTTCAAATTTTCCTAGGGCTGGGTCGGGGTACGAACGCTGCACGTTGGACACGTTGATTTATTCCTTCCTGTACTTCAAGTAAAGGAACGTGTCAATTTATAGCTACATTTTTATAGCCGAGTTTCAAATACTAATCCAAACCCCAACCATAAAGAATGACCAACATGATCCCTCTGGCCCACGAGAGGGATCATTGGTGGTGAAGGATCATCATTCACCACCAGGTCTGGAACCTTCTGACCCGGCTCTAAGCAGCCTGGGTCCCACAATACCCATCAGTGGTTCAGCGTGCCGTCGCAGCAGTGTGGCGGGGGTGTTTGAGCTCCGGTGCTCTGCTCTGTCTGCGTTCAGGTCTAACCACAAAGCCTTCTTCACGTCCGTACTAGTGGTGATAGTGCAGTGGTCTGATACTGACCGGATGGCCAGTCTGTCCCTCCGATGAAGAGTAGTATGGAGTCTGTCTGAAGTGTTTTTAAGCAGGCTGTGATTTCTCTGTAGAATAGTGCCGGCAAACCTTAATCGAGCCCTAAGAATGGGATGTCCATTTCTGTGAGGGTAACACAGTTTGAGGGTAACAAGGAATAACGAGTCACGAGGCAATAAATTTTTTTATAATGGGTATTTCGCTTTAAGCTTCTTTATGATGATGTGTATTGTTTGTGCGCTGGAGGATTGTTTAATTGTTAGCCACCATACAGAGGGGGGGGGTAGTATTACTAATGTCCAATGTACCTTTAAAGGGGTGATATCATGCTTTTTCGACTTTCCCCTTTGCTTTATATATATATAACCATACGTTATATGACGTATGTATACATGTTTTACATCTGCTAAGCTAGAAAAATAAAAAGTCAGAGCCAGGGGGAGTATTCGCACCCACCAAGAACGCCCCTCAATAAGTGCAGTGGTCGGTGCTGAAATGCAGAAGTGGTGCCTCCCAGCTACCCGCAATGTTTACAACTTCTCGTGTGAATAATGAGGGGTATTTCTAACATACAGGCATGTAACTCTATTCTAGTAGTACCCCCAAATGCAATTATTAACCCTAAAAAAGCATGACATGGGATCTTTAAGAGAGGGACATTACGGGAGGGCAAGAGATGCCTCGTGAAAGCAGGGCGATGTTGTGCGTAAAGAGAGAGAAGGAAGAAGCAGAATGGGAAAAGACTGAAGAATATAGCAAGAGTCGGTAAAGTGTCTGATGAGTTTTGTGGAAAGACATGGGGAGATTATTTTGGTCATCAATGAAGACACTGGAATAAATATGTATCCTTTGAATCGTGGAAAATCTGTCTCGATTCGCGTGCTTAAGGAATAGTTTTAACTCTGCTGTTACCAGCACACGTAATCCAGAGCTCCAATCTACGACTCAGGGTTCAGAGGCTGGAGATAACAACGGTAAAACATGAACAAGTGGGAGGACCACCATCTATGGAGGACATTCCTTAGTCATGGTAGATCGAGCAAAAGAGCAACCAAAAACTGCAGGTAAAGAAGGTGAATTCAAAGGGCCATCCAAATCAATCCAACAGTGTTTCTTAAACACCATTTAAGAATCATCTTTGGCTCATCATTCATGAGCCCTGCAGAACATAAACTTCATTAGAGGAAACTATGAACCTTTGAGGAGTAGGATAGAAGAAAAGTACATTTTTATTATGTGTAATGAGACACAACAATCTAAAATAAAATCGGAACAGTAAGGTTTCATTATACCACAATTAGTTTTCCTCTAAGGCGATTTTTTGCAAATGTACAAAGACATTACAGAAGCATCCTTGTATATACACAGCAAAGACGGTTTTCGACAGGATTGTTAATAGATCCTCCAAACAGGCATTACAGGGATCTCTCCTATCACAGCTTTGTCATCTGGTGCTACTTGGGACATTCTGTCCCAAGTAGCAGAATGTGTTGTGCTCCGGACCTGCCAGGAGTTTCCTCATCCAGCTGTAATGTTGCCCCCTTGACTGAATCAGGAGACATGCTGGGCAACAACCTCCTCCTTTGGGGGTTCCTCATACTTGGATGACAGGTCGGCAGGGATGGGGATCGTCTTCAACAAAGGGTGATGGGTCCTAAAACACCACATGAAAGACCGGGCATCCACATAGTCTGTAGAAAATTGCATTCTATTAGTTACTTTGTGTTTATGTACCTTTCTTCCATATGTACATGGAGTCATTTCATGTACATATATAACTTGTGGTAGTTATTGTATCAATTATATTATATCAAGTTTTTCTAAAAAAAATCAAAACAGTTTTTGACAACTTCCTGTATCTGGTTGTGGTTTGATTGGCTTTTTGGTGCATTTTCTCTTCCTGGACTTAGGGAACCCCTCTTGAAGACAGCTTGTCCTGGCCCTCATTTCCATTGTAGACTATTGCAATAAAAGGTAAAATGTCAATGATCCATTTTAATAGCGTAGGAAAGTAGGAATTGTATTAAAAAATTCTTAATAATTCTCTCATGTTGAATATGTGCAGTAACAATGTATAAGGCCTAAGAACATTACAGTAACGTTACAACTTGCAAAATCCTGAATCCAACACAATAACTTTAGGTTGAAAGTTAGCCGAGGCATAACATTACAGCTGAACACAATGCATGGGTGGGGCTGATCTGCGGAGGATGGCGGTCAAAATTAATTTTATCAGCACATTCTTTACGTTGTCCTCTTTAGGAAGTCCATGTAAAGGAAATTATGCAAAGGATGTGCATTTAATTTTGTACACTTCCCACTTCACAGTCTGACGTCAGATTGCAGTAAATGCTGACTGCAAATTAGATTTTTCAGGCACTGAATGAGGGGTGTTTTCGTTGAAGGTTAGGGTACGGTATATTCCACACTAAAGCAAAGGAAAAAAGCATAATATGACCCCTTTAAGATGCGCCAGCTTATGTCTTCACAACCTGCACAAATCTATCATAGGTGTGTCATCATTTTGTAAGATCCAGAAAGTAAGACATGCCTTTGTTACAAGCCAGTTAACGTAGACAAGCTGGTCTGGATCTGCATGGGAAGTTTTTGATGGTCTCTTATGATGAGCTTCCACTCATGGGCCAGGCTCTTACAGTTGTGGGAGAAGATATTAAGGTTAGCACCATGCGTCAGCCAGGTGACAACAATCTATTCATGTTGCCACAAACTCTTAATGTATTTTTCTACTCTAAGAAAGATGCTGTCCTCTCAGAGCCTGAGCCAGCGAGCTCACACTACTCTGAGTTAAGCTGCCAAGGGTTTGGCAAAGTTAAGACATGACTGGATTGAAAGAAAGGTCTTTAGTGGACGTCCCATGTGGGCCTCCTCCAAACATTTCAAACACCCACACGCTGCACGATGACACTAAAGGACCTTTAAGCTCTCTCATAGATCAATCCCTTAATATAATATGATCCACACTGATACTCACTCGGTTTTATGGTGGGATTTAAGTCTCTCTTTTTGTGGTAAAAATAACAGTTAAAAAACATGATTAAAAGAGGCACAAGGATTCTGATCAAAAAACATTTGATAGTTAAAAAATTCGATTTTACATTTTTCAAGTTTTTTTTGAACTCACATACTTTATTGTATATTATGTTTTGGAAATGTTGTAATCTGTGTTGAATTATTGTGTCTGCTTACACAACAATGTTAAGAAGATCTGCCATATGCCATGCCATTTTGTCCCGGAAACAGGAGTACAGTGCTATGTGTTTGCCAGTCTCTGCCAACCAACCCGTGTGTGAACGTTCCCCTCTTCTCTGACCGAGGCGGCGTGGTGTGTGTATTGATATGTCTATACGTGTGTGCACAACAATAGTAACAACAACCCTCTAGTATTTTAAGTAGGCCAATGAGTTTTGATGTGTTTTGTTTTGTGAAGTTGAGGTCATGAGGGCTGGGGAGGAGAGAGCCACAGGCATCGCCAAGAGCCAACCGGAGAAAAGAGTCCAGCCAAGGGACCAATCGGAGAAGAAAACTCTGAGCATTGACAACCAACCACAGAGCATCAAGAACACCAAGTCGGCCATCAATGAGTGAGCTCACTATTCTAAGATATTTAAATATATTGTAATTACTTTCAAGCAGAGAAACCCTGTTGCATGTCATACTTCAACTTGTTCTATATCTGCCACATTTTTTGCTCACTATCTGCTACAAAAACATAACCATGACAAAAATATATATGATAGGTACTATAATGGACAAGTGTCTTATGACTTTAATAAGCAATAGTGAACATAGTATTTTAGATAATTCAATTGAAAGTGAATTGCTTATGTGTGTACTTATTATGTGTACTCCCTTAATATTTACCCTTCATGCACATATCATACAACAAAATATTCAGAATGAGGAGCTGATTGCTCATATGAAATATAAGAAAAAGTTCAAATAAACATACTTTTTAGGATATTCAACTTTAACATTTTTCCAATTTTGTGTACATTTACTTTTACATTTAGGGAATTTAGCGTTAATCCAAAACTTTAATCAAAAAGGATTTACAGTCAGTACATTTTTCAAAAGAAGGTGAAACAATATATCACTGTCGGTACAGTAAGGATGTCCATGGAACCAAGCAAATTACTCTAGGTTATCCCATTCCCCGTATACAACAAACCTAGCTAGGATAAGATGCTACACAGTTATAGTACTATAACTAAGTACTTCATACAATAAGCGCGTACATTAAGTACCAGGACGTATAACATGCAATAAGTAGGAGGGGTGGGACGGGGTGGATATGCAGAGTCTAGGTGAACTATTAGTAGTATTACTAGTGGTATTGATGAGTTGTGTGTCGGTGTGTGTGTGCGTCATGCGTAGCCTCTTTAAGGAGATGCAGGACCGTGTATCCCAGGGGAAGGGGAACACGGGCCGGGTCATAGACTTCAGGAAGTTCCTGAAACGGCCTGACAGACCTCCACCACCACCTCCTGCTGCGCCTCGTCGCAAGGCGTCCCCTCCCCCACCCCGGCTGGTGAAGAGGAAGGTGGAGGTGGACCTGCTGAAGCTTTGCTGGGGGGAGTCATGGAAGACCCTCAAGCCGACCAAGAGGAGGTGCTGTCACCCCACATCCTCGCTGAGGAGCACCATCAGCCCCGGCAGGAGGTCCCGAGCAGGAGCCACCAGGAGCAGGGAGGAGGAGACCAGCACGGGATGGACAGACTCCTGGAAACTGGTTAGCATCTACAGCGAGTGATCCAGCTAACCCGATATCAAGCGCTTTCGTGCTCATGCTCACGAAAATGTATCTATTGAATCGTGTCCCAGAGCACAATTGTCAGACAATGAAATGTAAACCCATGCATTGGGAAAAAATTACTCCAACTTTTTCGTGCTACGTTGAACAACTTTTAAACCTGTGCACTTCAATTGGGAGATGGAAGGTGCCTCCTAGTTATCGATACGTCAAAACAACAATCTGATTTTTCTGATTTTTGCAGCAGACCTCCTCAAAAACTGAAACAACTTCCCTTAAACCCACTCTCACACCAGAATGCTGTATAACTATGTGGTCCACCATGTAAAACGTACTAGTTTTACAACAGTGGCTCTAAAAATGTGACTAATCTTTTCAAGGGGCCTACGTTTTGATAAAAGTTCTAGTTAGAAATGTGCCTTTTATTGTCATAATCTTCATTCAGGGATTGTATATGATGTTTAGTTGGTCAACTGCTCGTGGCGTTTTTCATGCTTATTTGGGGGTTTAATCTCTATTATGTCTTAACATGGTACACTATGCCTAGCTTTGTTAGCATTAAATGTACTAGCATGGAAAGGCTATGGCTATTTTCTACACTAGGGTCCTCTACTTTTCCGGTTACACATACGTTTCCCATCTATGATTAATAAAATACCTATTACTTTATCTTGTCTTATCTCTTCTAAGGTGAAGCCTAGCCCAACGCCTCCCGGCCCCACCGGTGTGGGGGAGGGTCAGGCGTGGGAGGTGGTGATGGAGAGCCGGTTCCTGGGCAGGTATCAGCCGCGGGTGGGGGACTACTCCCTCCCCGTGTGGGCCACAACCTGGAAGACCATGATCTTTGTGTTCAGGCAGCAGAAGCCGTGGTGGGACAGGGAGTGGCCCAGCCGCCCCCCCCCTGAACCACAGGACAATACCCCCCAGCTGCTGGCCTTGGAGACACAGGTCCACTCCACTCTATGCACAGCATTTTCATTACTTTAGACCAGTGGTTCTCAAACTTCTTATACCGTGTACCACCTGAGGAAATATTTGTCCGTTATGACCATTATGACCGATGTTATAAAATATAACGGAAAATTCCTCTGCATACCACTAAATAGTGCATCCTAGAGTACCACAGTTTGAGAACCAATGTTTTAGACCAGTGTTTCCCAAACTTATTTTCTAGGGACCCATTTTTTTCAAATTAAAACTAAAACCCAATTCACAATAGGCCTTATCTATAAATTATGAGAAGAACGAATTTGTGCATAAATGAACATTCCTGACCATTTTTACTGACATTACCTTATGTATGATCTTAAACCAGCCATTTCGAAGAGATCACCACTTTGTTTTATGCACGTGTTATTGAAAACATTCCTCTCATCAGTAAAACAAAAACATGTACGCTAGCCTTTCATACCAGATTCAATATTATAAATAAAATTATCAGAACAATACAAACATCAAAAACATGCTTCTTGTTGAATGTGATGATCATGCCGAACAGGTAGGCTTATGTTTAAGTGCAGCTATTGTTGTCAAACAGTCAATCAAACAATCAATTCACTAAGCACATATGATCAAATAAGATACGTTTTATTAATCCCCGGGGGAGAAATGATCCCCTTCCCTTCCTATCTTACTCTACATTAAAAAGGATATATATATATATAAGGACTGCTTTAGACAGTACGGTGGATCTGGAGAGGGATGTTGTCTTCAGGGCTGAGCAGCAGCCTCATGTTAAAGGAGGGGTGGTGATGTATGCATTTAGCGGTTGACAAAGGCACTCTGCCCTCTAGAGGCCAGCAGAGTGAAGAGCTAAGGATTTTTTTTATTATTATGAGTATTATGAATAATATAAATAATACGTTTTTTTCTTATATGAGATTACATCATTATTTTAATAATTGTAATTTGATATCAATAATGAACCATATTTTAATCGTTGTAGACTAATATAAATATGAATCATATTCTGGTTCTTTAGTGTGAACGTCCCGACTGGCAGCAGGCCTGGAGAATGTCTGTAACTGCTACACCGGCTGACACAGATCCCTCCGCCGCGACAACCAAGATGGCCGACGTCTTCCTCCCCGGCTGGAACTCTGCCTGGCGACTGGCAGGAGCTCACCCTACTTCAGATGAGGGTGGAGAGCCAAGGAACTGGAACGATCTGTCCTGGAAGCTCCGCCCACAGAGCAGGTATTACCCTATCTATTTATGTATCAATCTATCATGATATCACTCAATCTATCTATCCATCCATCCATCCATCCATCAATCCAGCTATCGATCAGTCTAACAATCACACTTTCTGACTTTCTCTCTGTCTGTCTGCCTGCCTGCCTGTCTGTCTGTCTATTTGTCGGTCTGTATTTATAGATGGTGTATTCCATCATTAGCATCCCAGCATCACCATGCCAACGCTTTAGAGAAGAGCCGATTGGCTACCAGCCTCCTTCTGACTCAGACCCTCAAGGTACAGTAATTATATATACCACTAATATATACTACTTATATACAGTACTAATATATACTACTAATATCTATTATTCATATACAGTAATAATATATACTACTAATATATTCTACTCATATACAGCACTAATATATAGGTGCATGTCAATCAATTTAAATATGGTGGAAAAAGCTTTGTGTATCCTCTAGACTCTAGAAAAATGTTCTCTACTTCCAAAAGAAAACGATTGGACGGAGCCACTGCCATTAGACAAAGGGGTTATCAAACAAACAATGAGGACATTTAATGAGAGCAAAATTATAGTACTAATATGTACTACTAATATATACTACTTGTATATACTACTAATATTCCAATAGATATTCATGTTGTTTTAATATAATAAACATTTCTATTTTGTGAACAGACAGAGGAAGAGGATGAGGAAGAGGAGATGGAAGAGGAGGAGACACAAGAAGAGGAGACAGAAGAGGAGGAGACTGAAGAGGAGGAGGAGACAGAAGAGGAGGAGGAGAAGGAAGAGGAGGAGGAGACAGAAGAGGAGGAGGAGAAGGAAGAGGAGGAGACTAAAGAGGAGGAGGAGGGGCAGGAGGGTTCCATGAAGGTTCTTCGTCTGCGGTTCCGTGAGTTTGGTGTGGTGTGGAGGAGCAGTTCCTGGCGGGCGTTCCACCGCCCAGAGGAGAATGAGGAGGTGGACTTTGGCTGGAGGAGCGCCTGGAGGCTCCACAAGGAGGTGCAGTCTAACAGTGTACAGGAGGAGGTGCTGCTCCTCAGGGGGCATGTCCCCAGGGGGCGGGGCCTCTGGGCCGATGATGGTCTTCCAGACCTCAAAGAGTGGAAGAAAAGCTGGAGATACGCAGGAAAGGAGGAGGAGGAGGAGGAGGAGGAGGAGGAGGAGGAGGAGGAGCGGGAGGAAGAGGAGGAGGAAATTAAAATAGAAGAAGTGAAGCCATGGTGGAGGAGCTCGAGATACCCAGAAGTAAAGGAGGTAAAGGAGGAGGAGGAGGAGGAAGAGACAGAGCAGGAGGAGGAGGAAGAGGAGAAGGTGGAGGAGGAGGAAAATAAAATAGAAGAAGTGAAGCCGTGGTGGAGGAGCTTGAGATACGCAGGAGAGAAGGAGCAGTTGAAGGAAAAGGAGGAGGAGAAAAAGGAAGAGGATGAGGAGGTGGAAGAGGATAAGGTGGAGGAGGTGAATGACTGGAGGAGGGACTCAAGACAGGCAAGAGAGAACGAGGAGGAGAATGAGGAGGAGGGGAAGGAGAAGGAGACAGAGGAGGAGGGGAAGGAGGAGGAGACAGACCAGGAGGAGGAGGAAGAGGTGGAAGAGGAGGAGGAGGCAAATAAAATAGACAAAGTGAAGCCATGGTGGAGGAGCTCAAGATATGCAGGAGAAAAAGAGGTAGAGGAGCCAGAGAAAGAGGAGAAGGAGGAGGAAGAGACAGAGCAGGATGAGGAGGAAGAGGAGGATGGGGAAGAGGAGAAGGTGGAGGAGGTGATGGATTGTAGGGGGAATTTGAGAAAGGCAGGAGAGAAGCATGAGGAGATTGAGGAGCAGGGGGAGAAGGAGACAGAGCAGGTTGAGGAGGAGGAAGATAAACTAGAAGAAGTGGTGCCGTGGTGGAGGAGCTCGAGATACACAAGAAAGAAGGAGGAGGTGAAGGAAAAGGAAGAGGAGAAAGAAGAGGAGGAGGTGGAAGAGGAGGATGAGAAAGAAGGGGAGGAGGATGGGGAAGAGGAGGTGAAGGAGGAGGAGGAAAATCATGAAGAGGGAGCAACAGAGGAGGAGGGGAAGGGGGAAGATCAATTAGAGGAGAAGATGAAAGATTGGAGGAGGAGCTGGAGATCCCCAGAAGAGGAGGAGGTAGAGGAGACAGAAGAGGAGGAGGAGGAGACAGAGCAGGATGAGGAGGAAGAGGAAGAGGTGGAGGAGGAGGAAAATAAAGAAGAAGAAGTGGTGCCGTGGTGGAGGAGCTCGAGATATGCAAGAGAGGAGGAGGAGGTGAAGGAAAAGGACAAGGAGAAAGAAGAAGAGGATGAGAAAGAAGGGGAGGAGGATGTGGAAGAGGAGAAGGTGGAGGAGGTGAAAAAGTGGAGGAGGGACTGGAGACAGGCAAGAGAGAAGGATGAGGAGGAGCAGGAAAAGGAGACAGCAGAGGAGGTGAAGGAGGGGGAGGAGGAGGAGGAGACAGAGCAGGATGAAGAGGAAGGGGAAGAGGAAGAGAAAGAGGTGGAGGAGGAACAGATTGAAGAGGAGGAGAAGGAGGAGGAGGCTGAGGAGGAGATAGAGCAGGAGGAGGAGGAAGAGAGTGAGGTAGAGGAGGAGGAAACTAAACTAGAAGAAGTGGTGCCGTGGTGGTGGAGCTCGAGATACGCAGGAGAGAAGAAGGAGGTGAAGGAGAAGGAGAAAGAAGAGGAGGAGATGAAAGAGTGGAGGAGGGACTGGAGACATGCAGGAGAGAAGGATGAGGAGGAGCATGAGGATGAGGAGGAAGAGAAAGAGGTGGAGGAGGAAGAGATTGAAGAGGAGGTGGTGAAGAAGGAGGAGGAAAATGATGAAGAGGGAGCAACAGAGGAGTCGGGAAAGGGGGAGGATCGATTAGAGAAGAAGATAAAGGATTCGAGGAGGAGATGGATATCCCCAGGAGAGGAGGAGGTAGAGGAGACAGAGGAGGAGGAGAAGGAGGAGGAGGAGGATGAAGAGACAGAGCAGGATGAGGAGGAAAATAAAATAGAAGTGGTGCCGGGGTGGAGAAGTTCGAGATACGCAGGAGAGAATGGGGTGAAGGAAAAGGAGGAGGAGAAAGAAGAGGAGAAGGAAGAGGAGGATATGAAGGAGTCGAGGAGGAGCTGGAGAAACACAGCAGATAAGTTACAGGTGCAGGAAGAGGAGGTGAAGGTTGAGCAGGAGGAGGAGAAGGACGAGGATGATGAAGAGGAGGAGACAGATGGGGAGGAGGTGAAGGAGGAGGTTACAGAGGGTGAGATGAAGCAGTGGTGGAGGAGCTGGAGATACGCAGAAATGGTGAAGGAGGTGAAGGTGGAAAAGGAGAATGCAGAGGAGGTGAAGGAGTGGAGAAAGAGCTGGAGAAACACTGAAGGGGAGGAGAAGGAGGAGGAGGATGGGGAGGAGGCAAATGAGGAGGGAGAGGTGAAGCTAGAGGAGGTGAAGGTTGAGCAGGAGGAGGGGAGGGTAGAGGATGCTGATGAGGAGACAGATGAAGAAGAGGTGAAGGAAAAGCAAGAGGAGGGAGAGGTGAAGGAGCAGGTGAAGGAGGAGGACGATGAAGAGGAGGAGACAGATGAGGAGGAAGAGGTGGAGGAGGAGGAGGTGAAGGTTAAGATAGAGGAGTTATATGAGGTGGAGCAGGAGAAGGAGGATAATAAAGAGGAGGAAGAGGTGAAGGAGAAGGTAGAGGAGGAGGACGATGAAGAGGAGGAGACAGATGAGGAGGAAGAGGTGGAGGAGGAGGAGGAGGTGAAGGTTAAGGTAGAGGAGTTAGATGAGGTGGAGCAGGAGAATGAGGATAATAAAGAGGAGGAAGAGGTGAAGGAGAAGGATAATGAAGATGAAGAGACAGATGAGGAGGAAGAGGTGAGGGAGGAGGTGAAGGTTGAGCAGGAGGAGGTGAAGGGGGCGCATGATGAAGTGGAGGAAACAGGTGAGGGGGAAGAGTTGAAGGAGGAGGTAGATGAGGTCAAGGTGGATCAGGAGGAGGAGAAAATGAAGGAGGAGGAGATGATGAAGGAGGAGGATGATGAAGAGGAGGAGACAGATGAGGAGGAAGAGGTGAAGGAGAAGGTAGAGGAGGAGGTAGGTGAGGTGAAGGTGGAGCATGAGGAGGTGGAGGAGGAGTATAATGAAGAGGCGGAGACAGATGAGGAGGAAGAGGTGAAGGTTGAGCAGGAGGAGGTGGAGGAAGAGGATCATGAAGAGGAGGAGACAGATGAGGAGGAAGAGTTGAAGGAGAAGGTAGAGGAGGAGGAGGTGAAGGAGAAGGAGAAATATGAGTTGGTGATGCAGTGGTGGAGGAGATGGAGATACACACCAAAGGTAGAGGAGGTGAAGGAGGATGAGAAGGAGGAGGAGGATGAAGATGAGGAGACAGATGAGGAGGAAGAGGAGAATGAGAAGGTAGAGGAGGAGAAGTTAGAGAAGATGAAAGGGTCGGAGGAGTTGAAGGAGGGGGGGAAAGCAAAGGAAGGGGAGATAGATGAGATAAAGGACGGGGTGAGGAGCTGGAGAAACTCAGGAGGGATGCAGGAGGTGGAGGTAGAGGAGGAAGAAGTGTTTGAGGATGCGATGGAAGAGTTTGAGGATGTGAAGGAAGAGCATGGGTTAGATGCTGAGAAAGAGGAGGAAGTAGAGGAGACAAAACAGTGGAAAAACTCTTAATGTGACTGTCTTCATATATATGTATGTATAATCTATAAATATCATTACAA
>JAOSLM010000078.1:2442846-2453779 GCA_025629765.1 Eleginus gracilis | reverse complement strand
AAAAGATATGCTACAATATATTAGGATGCATTCTAAATATTATGTTTTTGGGATTGTTTTAGGGAACAAAGTCCAAGGATCCAGCATCAGTAAAGGACTCCAAGACCACCTCGTCGACCAATCAACAACCAGCTCCGCTGTCCAGCGACCAGGCGGGCCAATCCTACCCCAGACAGAGACGCCATCAGGACCACGAGAAGGAACGCAAGGAGCTCTTCTCCAAACCACCCCCACTGACGGTACCACTTCCTGTCTCAGTCACGCTCACTTACTGGGATTCAGCTAATAGGACAACAAATGCTTCTTAAATAAATGGCTAAATGTGACATCACGATGAAGGGACTCTGGCGGCGAGGTGTGGATGTCTAGCGCTGCGTTTGTGCAGTAACCAGGAAAGAGTTAAGCTTCAAGGACACATCGTTTTATGCTACGGTGTGTTTGAATGTGTGGAGCTCAGTCCAGGCAGCGGTTTATTTAGATGCCGTAAAGCCACGATTTGATTTTTAATTTAATCGCTCATTATTGCGCCAATACACAACGATGGGAAAACAAAAGTATTACAAAGATTCTTAGCACAAAATGCATTTTTTGTTTGATTTGACCAGTAACAGGGGGTTCACTTACACAGAATAATCGATTGTCTTTAACTTTAGGTTTAATCAAAGTGCTGTTCCTTCTTTTTTCTGGACAAGTAGGCCGACGCAGGCGAGGCCGATGCTGTGGACTCCGCCCCCTGCGATGACACGCCTCCTGACTCCTCCTCTTCCTCAACCACCAGAGGGGCAGGGCTTGAGACGGAAGGGGGCGGGGCTTCCTCTGAGCCGCCCTTCATCAAGTTGAGCCAAGAAGAGTACAGCGAACATCACTCCTCCATCATGCACTGCAGGTAGAGACTACACTACCTATCATGCACTAGGTAGACTACACTACCCATCATGCACTAGGTAGACTACACTGCCCATAATGCACTAGGTAGAGACTACACTGCCCATTATGCACTGCAGGTAAAGGCTACACGGCTCTTAATTTCTCGCTCTCTTTCTCCAGGGTTGATGTTTCAGGTCGTCGGGTGGCTAGTTTGGATGTTGACGGTGTTGTCAAGGTAACACCATATTCATAATAAATATGAAAAAGGCTAACCATTTTTTTATAATCAGAATAGTTATTGTCAATATCATTAAAATATAATTTTCATTAAAGGTACTGTGTATGATTTTTTTCATGCATATGTCTCTTTAAACGGGGCAATATATGAACAGTTTGTAATTTAACTTTATGCCCTTCCCCGATTCTCTCCATTGTGTAAAACAGCCTCTGGTTATTTATTCTATTTTAGTTACATCTAAGAAATGTCTGTTCTTTTATAACTTTTTATTTGAACGTTGATGATTGTTATTTTCTCAACCCACGGAGCTCGCACTCTGGTGCTCTGAATGCGTAAGCTTGAGCCAGCCGCAGTTCACTTACCCGCCAGAGGGGCCAGTGAACGTTCACATAGGACA
The DNA here is from genome assembly GCA_025629765.1 of Eleginus gracilis. Taxonomy (NCBI): domain Eukaryota; kingdom Metazoa; phylum Chordata; class Actinopteri; order Gadiformes; family Gadidae; genus Eleginus; species Eleginus gracilis. Next base: position 2,452,277 of record JAOSLM010000078.1, on the reverse strand, counting down.
TTCTGACTCCTACTAATAGTACCTTTGTGTGAGTGCTGAAGTTGATAAAAAAATAAATAAAAATGAATTGATCAAATTGTAAAGTTAACCATGTCTTTTTAGGTGTGGTCGTTTAACCCCATCATGCAGACCAAAGCGACAATCATGTCCAAGTTTCCTTTGCTGTCTCTGGAATGGGCCAGCAAGCCTGACCGACTGGTAGGTTTCTCTCTCTATATGTTATTAATATGGTTAGCCTTATTATTACATTTGGTCGTATTAGCCTTCTATCCAAACATGGAAGCAATCGTGTGTGTGTGTGTGTGTGTTTGTGTAGCTGTTATTAGGCAGCGCTGTTGGAACCGTTAGACTTTACGACACGGAAGCAAAGAAGAATCTTTATGAGATGACCATTGATGACACACACCCTCGGTATGTCTGTCTCTCTTAATATCTCTGTTTCTCTCTAGCTCTTTCTCTTTGTCTCTTTTATCCTGACGATTGCCCTAGTCACACTCTCGCTCTCATATTGTTGGTAGCCCTAGTCTCTCTCTATCGCTCTATCTCTCTCTATATTTATATTTGTATTTATATATATTTTAATCCAGTGTCTCTTCCTCTCTAGTATCCTGTCACTCGCCTGCAGCCCGAGTGGCTCATCGTTCGTCTGCTCCGCTGCGACAGCAGCATCCGCTAGTGTTCCCGCGACGGGGCCCCGTCCCTCTGTATCCACGGCGACCGGCCGCCTGTTGCTCTGGGATACCAAGACTGTCAAACAGCAGGTACAGAATCACAGGAAGTTTTCACACACAAGAAGCAGTCCAAATATGAATAATACTTATAAATAAACTAATACCCCACACTGGGGATTAGAGACGAACTATACTCCACTATTTAACTGTCGCATTTCATTAGAATGTATACCAAGTCTTTTATATAAAAAGTAATCTAATAACTGTCAGCAAACGGCTAGCTACTAGTCTCATGGTAATTTAACTTGGATTGATTAATTTAAAACGACAAACTTCATCCCTAGTAGAGTTAATTTACTATGCCTAATAGAACAAACTATTAAACACTAATATATATATTACACTATAGCTAGCTAACAATAATAGAGCTTACTACGTATCCCTCATAGCGCTTACTATGTATCCCTAATAGAGCTTACTCGAGAGCTATTATGTTTAGTTGTCATTAGATTCCGAGTCTGCAGCGATCAACTGCTCATCATTCAACCACAACGGAAACCTGCTTGTGAGTGGAGGAGCTGACGGAGTCATACGACTGTTTGGTAAGACGTGAGGAGATTGATTCACATGCCACTTCTCGCTAACATGCTTTATCTCGGACACATGCTACATCTGGCTAACACACTGTAACTGGTTAAAATTCTACATCTGGCTATCATCAGGCATATTACTACACTACACTGTAGGTAGAGACCATCTTACACTGTAGATAGTGTCTACACACTGCACTGAATCTAGAAACTACACTACCCACCATGCAGTGTAGGTAGACTACACTTCCCACCATGCACTGCAGGCAGAGGCAACGCTACCCACCATGCACTGTAGGTAGACTACACTACCCACCATGCAGTGGTAGGTAGAGATGCTAGAAATTTGCTATATGTGTCTAATACCCTATCAATTGGTAGTGGCAGCTTTTCAGCGGCCACTTCTGAGAGCGGATAAATCCGGACAATGCGCGTCTTGAATTATAGATCGATTTATTTGTTCCCTTCTTACTAAAAATATAAACAAAGATGTCTCATCTTTGTCTCATTAAAAAAATTGTTTGCCACTTCCGCCCCACCTGGTCATAGGTAACCCATCAATATATTTGACATCTGTCAATCAGAACGTCAGACGTCACGCGCAATTGGCCAGACAGAACACGGCAGTCAATCTGATTTTAAACAAGAATTACGTAATTGTAAACCATAATTCACCCTACTATTAAACCATATTTCAAAAACTTAAATATTATAATTATTTTAATAGTGTTATCAAGCTTAATCACTCAAATTAATTTGCAAACATAAATATCAAAATGGCTCCAACACCCTATGTGTCTAACGCGCTATAACACAATACATCGACCTAACATGCTACAACCTGCTATATGTGGCTAACATGCTCCAACATGCTGTGTATCAGACATGCAGCGGTGTGAGAGTGCTATGAGTTGGAAAGCTCACGATGGAGAGGTGTACAGCGTGGAGTTCAGCTACGACGAGAACACTGTCTACAGTGTAGGAGAGGACCGCAAGGTGGGCCCCACACTCAGTCACTCACACACACTCTCTCTGTCGCACACACTCACACCCATTCAGTAAGACACACTCACACAAGTGCGTGTATATCCAAGCAACAGTTTGTGCGTGTGCGTGTGTGTGTCTGTGTAGTTTGTCCAGTGGAACATCCACCGCTGTGGCGTGAAGCAGTCTGAGCAGCCGCTTTCCCAGGATGCAACAGGGCCCTTTGTTCTGTCGGGCTATAGTGGATACAAGCAGGTACGTTTATAGATATAGATATATATTACATATATATATTCAAATATATTATACGATGCCCCACATGTCCTCCATGTTAGGCAGGTCCATTTGTGTATTATAAACGTGACCTCCATGTTGGGCAGGTCCAGTTGTGTATTATAAACATGTCCTCCATGTTGGGCAGGTCCAGTTGTGTATTATAAACACGTCCTCCATGTTGGGCAGGTCCAGTTGTTATAACCGTGTCCTCCATGTTGGGCAGATCCAGTTGTTATAACCGTGTCCTCCATGTTGGGCAGGTCCAGGTCCCGAGGGGTCGTCTCTTCGCCTTCGACTCGGAGGGGCGCCACGTGTTGACATGTTCAGCTCATGGGGGGCTGATCTACAAGGTAGACTGACTAACCCTCTAGAAAGGGTTGTTCCGACCCATGCCAGCTTTGTGATAATTTTGGAGTACTGTCCTTGTTTATAAGCACTATAACTAGCAATGTTGTGTAGGAAATGAGCCATATACTGAGTTATACTACAACTTTTTCCGAGAAACTCAATCCTGTCTTGGATAGAAAACGGACACCCCAGCTGCTAAACTCTCTGTTAAACTCTCCCTTCTATGTCTTTCTCCCGTGAAGCTGACCAATGGCGAGGCTGGGGGAGGGGCCCTGGAGGAGCAGGCATCCCTGTCGCTAGGTGGACACCGGTCGCCCGTGGTGACGCTGGACTGGAGCTCAGCGCTGGACTGTGGCACCTGCCTCACAGCCTCCATGGACGGCCGCATCCGAGTGAGCACACTCCTGGCACACAAGTCTGACTGACTTGGTATGGTTAGCATTAGCATTAGCATGGTATGCCTTATCATGCGTAGCACACTCCCTTAGCCCTCAAGATTGGCTGACATAAAGTTAAGATTGGCTGACTTAGCATGCTAAGCATTAGCCTAGTTAGCATGTTCTACAAGCCCTGCCAAGCTCTTGCCACCTGTCTTAACTAGCATTAGCAAGAATATGTACCCTAGACAGCCCCTGATGTCATGGGCAGTCTGAAAAATCGGAATAAATAAATCTGAAGACAGCAATGGAAGTGTTTCTTTTCGGTTGTCCATATATCATTTTTAGTTTGACTCCACCCAACAGGAATCTCCCAGAGCTCCGCCCCTACCTCCCTATATGGTCGTAATGATTTAGAAAAACAAAGTTTAGCGGCTTTCTTCTCTTTAAGGTGTTTTTTGGCCTGCCCACTACCTTTTTTATAGTTTCTACAGATATACTTAACTGAACTATGGTAAGTACAGATGTATTTTATCACCACTAACAAGCCCAAAAAAAATGCAAATGGTGATGTTTCAATTTAGTTTTATTGTTGTACAATTGTCCAAAGGGGTTGTCGCTTGTATTCAGTTATTATGCAGCACAAAATGACTAGCGTTAAAATGAACAAAGAGCGCCAAAAACAGTTACTGAAACTCTGCCACCTGTACAAGTTTGTCTTGTGACAAGGGGATGTATATAAACAAAGGTTAAAGCGGAGTAACATTAGCTAAACCAAAAGACAATATATATTGATTGTTCTTATTTATTTACAGCTGCCCAAAATGGCCACATGTACAAGATTCCCTTCAGGAAACAAACTGTCAAAATTGTGTTAAGGGGGGCCAGCGGGTCAGGAGGAGGAGTCAAAACACTGATGTCATTGTCCAGGTGTGATCTTGTTCCAGACGTACAAGGGTCAATAGCCAATAGGAAAAAGCATGGTCTCAAAAAAGACCTCACTGCAACCACGGAAACCAACAGCCCCGCATCACTCAACCACGCTTCTCACCTCCAATTAAAAAAGATTCTTAATTATAGGTATAAGTTCTTTCTAAAATGTATTTTTCATGACGACAAGTTAGAAAGCAAAGCGATGGATGGACTGACGATCAAATAAACATTGAGAAACATAACCAAGCTTTGACGTCATTGTATGATGTCACAAAACCACAACGTCATACTGTAATGTCTTCTGGTTGTAACAGTAATGATGAAAACAACCTAAGTCCTTTCTTTTTTTTCTTCTTTCGTTTCCTGTTCTCTCTGAAACTGTCGGGTGTCAAAGTCCAGACTGATCTTGTCAAGTCTAATCTAATGCCCGTCCAACAGGAAGTCAGAAACCCTGAAAACAGAAAAGTAAAAGCCTCTTCATCTTCCTCTGCTAGGGTCGGTGGAACTATGCACTGCCGTTGCCGGTAGCGACCACCTTTGTTGTCTCCTCATCCTCATCCTCATCTTCGTCGCTTGATCCATCCTCACCCTCCTGGATTTGTAAAATAAAAAATAAAATAAACATATGTAATATATACATAAAAAACACTGACCACCATTGGTAGACTTATCAATGATAATTATCTGATAATTACTATTATCAGCCTCTTTTTCCCACCTTGCCTCGGCGACGGGCATCCCGCGTGCGTGACTTCATGCGCCTAGAGAGCGCGAGCAGTTTGCCGTGCCGCTCTTTGCGCTTGGCCGCCGTCTCCTTCTTCTCCGCCGCACGCTTCCGCCTCTGTTCCCGCTCCGCTACCGCGTCCACGTCCGAGTCTGACTCGGGCCTGCGCAGGCGGATGCGCTTCTTGGGCTGCACTTTGCGCTTGACGTCGCGTTCGCCATCGGCCTTTGGGTCGTCCGTGTCGCTGCTGGAAGAGCTGTCGTCTTTATCGGCGATAAAAGAGCGCTTGCGCTTACGCGAGACGGCGCGACTATCGTCACTCGACGACCCCCCCGTCTCGCCGCTCTCTGCCGCCGCGCTGCTGCCGCGATACTCGGAGCCGCTGCTGCCGCTGTCGCTGCCGCTGTCGCCGCTGCCGCTGCTGCTGCTCGTGCTGCCGAACGAGCCCTCGTCGCTGTCGTCCAGGATGGAGGCGGGAAGACCAATCTGCCGTTTCCGCTTGGACTCCGCCGCCTTGGTCTTGCGCATCGAAGCGAAGACCTTGCGCTTGTACAAACTCTCCATCTTTGTTTGTGTGGCTCTGACAGACAAGGCCTTAATCCTTCATTCAAGAGCGCGAACGGGGGGCGCAGACGGTGATCATAGACTCGGAGATTAAAAACGCACGCAATGGAACGAGAAGGAGCGGAAAGGAGAATGAGGACGCGTATTTATATCGTATTGAGTTCTTTTTGTGACCTGGGGCGTAGCGCTGCGGTCGTGCATTCCGCCGCAGGGCGGTGGGTTAGCGGCGGGTTGGGGTCGGTCGTTGTTGTTGTTGTTGTGTGTTGATCTTCTGGCTCACGAGAAGGTGCTACCTTTCACTTCTGGTGTCACTTCCGCCGCCATTGGGAAGAGTCTCTTCCGGTGCACTCTGATTTAAAAAATAAAGGTCCCCTCTGCCCACTTGACCGTTGACATCGCCCAGATCGAAGACAACAAAGAGGAATAAATCTAACTGACAGCAAGTACAACGATATGGAACCCTGTCGTTTGTTCCGAAATTGATACCTGATGTGACTCATAGCTGTCACGCTGTCAGAATACTTTCTTCTATGTAAGAAAAGTATTCTGACAGCTTCTGACAACTATACAAAAGTATTCTTACATTAGTTCAACATGGTACAATTAAAACTATTTCTACTAATGAATATATTACATGCAAGCTATTTATAGTATGAAATAATATATATATATATGAACTAGTCATCAGTGCAACACATCGATGAGAAATCACATGCGATACACTGGGACTTTTATCTTGAAAGCGGTTTCAATACGACGCGCAGGACACGGAAGCGCGCGGACGATCATCAACATACCCATCATGCGCGTGCGCAGTTATAATATTTCGTTATCGCCGTCAGACATGGATGTATTATAAGCTGTTAAACAGCGTAATCAGATCTCCACACAACATGCCGCGAATACCAGCGACGCGCTCTTGCGTTCTTGGTAGGCGAAACAAACAAATTAACAATCAAATAACAAAAAAACAGCAGACGAAGCCTTAACACCGTATCGATCACAGCCACTCGTGTGGTCCTGTTGTGTCGCCACGGTTACTGGATTCAATAGGGGTAGCGGGAGAACCGAGTCTCCCGGGGATGCCACGGCTGAACAAGACCGGTCTCCTCGCGGTCCTGGTAGCGGCGAGCTCCGCCTTCCTTCTCTTCCAGCTCTACTACTACCGCCAGTCATCGGTGAGCACTGAGCACGTGAACCCCCGTGGTTATGATGTCATGGTGTTTATAGTGTCATAGTGGACGATATGATGTCATGGTGGACTTTATAGTGTCATAGTGGACGTTATGATGTCATTGTGGGAGTTATAATGTCCGGTAGACCCCTCATGGGACCTCTGGGCAAGGAAAATTGGAATGGGAGTCAATGGAAAGACATTAATTTTTTTCTGATCCCATTCTTTATATGCCCTGGATTACACATATGTTGTTTGTGGATTTAAATTGTAATTTTCCATGCCAAGAGTTTGACCCTTTATTGTGCAATTGTTACTAAAAATTATCATTTAAATCCACAAACAACATATGTGTAATCCAGGGCATATGAAGACTGGGACCAGAAAATAATGACTTACTCCCCATTGAAACCTATTCATATTTTACAATCTCAGAGGTCCCATGGGGGTCTACCGGAAGGGGCGGACTTACGAGCTCTATAGTGTCATGGTTGGTGATATGATGTCATATATGTGTATGTACCAAGTTATGCTATTTTCTATTTTAATGTATTTAAAATAGAATGGAGGAAACACTTCACGGCAGAAAGACAATCAATGGGTGAGTCATCTATCTACCTGTGTGTCTTGTCTCTCTGTTTGTCTGACTCTCTGTCTGTCTTTGTCTACATGTCTGTCTTGTTGTCCATCTACCTGTCTTTCTGTCTGTCTGTTTAGATATCTGTTTGTCTGTCTGTTGGTCTTTCATTAAATGTGTCGTAATGTGACGTACACCCCCTCTCCCAACAGGAAGCACTGAGGCGTGTGGTGGCTGTGGCCCGCAAGCTGGCCCTGCCCATCTTCTTGGCCGACCCAACAGCGCTGTCTCTGATTGGCCAGACGGGCGGATCGGCGGGCGTCGGGCGTGGCTGTAGCTTCCTGTGCACCGGGAGGCCGGTCACTGCCTTCGCCGCCATCGCCGACCACTGGAAGTACGATGTGAGTGGGCTCAGTTTAAACTTAGCTAACAATCATACCCAGTATTATTATTAGTATTATTATTATTATTAGTAGTATTATTATTATACTCTTGTGAAATGGTATCTTAATGCCAAGTAAATGCTTGATATTAGCTGTTAGCGTTAGCCACTACCAAACTTTAATAATACAACCACTGGCGGTCCTTTAACGACTGCGGTGATACAGAGCTATATTAGCTCACTCTGCAGATACGGTAATGTATTGTTTATTCAGCAGAACATTAGAGAACTTAAAGCTAATACAAGGATTTTACAAAAGATGTACACATATACAAACGACTACTCTATCATAACTGAACTGTAGCTTGACCATTACTTTACGATAACTTTATCATTATTTCAAAATAACTAAACCATATCTTTACTGTAACTGTATAATAAATTACCATAACTTAACAGTAACTCTACGTTAACTTAATGGTAACTTTTATTGTAATTTTGTCATAACTTTATGGTAACGTATCATAACCATTCCATAATGATTGGTGGACCAGCGGGAGGCTGTTGCCACGGCAGCCAGTCAGAAAGGCCTGGAGGTGGAGCAGGTGCGCGGTCGTGACCCCCGGCTGCTGGAGGAAGGGGCGGAGCTGTCGGCAGCCCAAATCCCTCTGCACTTCCTGTTCCGCTCAACCCATGGTCACATCGTCCAGGTATTCTTTCTCTCTTTCCCGCCTCGCTCACTCTCTTTGTCTCTATGAAAAGTGAGTTTTAAAAAAACTGGTTTACTGGCATGAAAGTAATGCGTAAAAAATAATCAATACAAATAAATAACAGGAAAATGGACATGAAAAAACACAAAAATAAATACATAGAGAAAGAAATTAAGATATGTAACACCAATGAATAAAGATATGTTTCATAATCGTCCCTTACGTTATGGCAGTGGTACGTAAATTGGGCTTGCAGACATTTATTTTCTAAGCCTTTAGGCTTTTCGGCCTCCCTTTAGGACATAAAGGGAGGCAGAAATCCCTTGTTGTTATGAACACTCTGAGTTGAGTGTGTATTCTACATACATTTGAGGGTAAGTCCAAAGCAGAATATAATAAAGGCCTTCCATGAAGATATATGACCAATTATATGTTAAGGTGGGTTCATTTTAGCAGACAGACATCTAGAAGATAAACTAGAAGATGCGTTTCCTGCAGAAAATGCAGTAAGTGCTGTGGTGTAAAGTACGATTAAACATATGTTAATATAGCTACATATTTTTAAGATGTATAGAAATGTTGATAGGATATGAAGGTAGGATAAGTAGTATTAGTATGATACAGTATTGATATGATAAGTAGCATTGGTATATTACAGTATTAGTAGGATACATAGTAGTATTGGTATGATATGAGTATTATTAGTAAGATAATAACTTAATATTTTTGGGAGGAGTAGCATTGCACGTTTGTAAAGAATAATATAGAAAGAATACTAAAGAAGCCTAAGGATAACAAAAGTGGAGCGCTGAAACTCTCCCTCTCCCTCTCCCCCCTCCCTCCCTCTGTGTATGGATGGTAGGGATGGGTCAGAATATTTGATTATTCGTTCCCGAGGGTCAGTCGATTTTTAACATTTGGACCGTTAATTTTTTTTCCCATTCAAATAAACAAGAATTAACAGACGGAACTAACGTTGGACACCTCAAAGGGCATTATCCCGCTTCTAACCATGGTCACTTGCCAAAGAAAATAAATGAAGACCATATTTCCATGCGTTTTACAATCCAAATATAAAGTTTTTCACAAGCCATAACTTTGTTTCCCTGGTAACGCCTGAG
>JAOSLM010000078.1:2101400-2111430 GCA_025629765.1 Eleginus gracilis | reverse complement strand
AGCTTATGTGTTCAGTTTTGCTCCATCTTGTGGCTATGTGTTATTATTGCAGTCTATGTGTTTATTTTTCATAACAGCAGACGCTTTTATCCAAAGCGACTTACAATAAGTACATTTGTCATAAGAAGTGACACAATATATCGACAGCGATTTACCGAACATCTTTACTGTACCGACAGTCGGTACAGTTCATTTTGTTCTGAATAGTTGTAAATTCCTCTAGCTTCATATTATGCCCTAGAGATATGTGGCCCTCTTTGAGCAAATGGTTTAAGCTGAGACGGTCCTGTTCTGCCTCGTCGTATTGTATGCCATTCTTCATTTGCCGGTCTGGGGTCAGATACACATTTTCATCATTCAATCTTCTTTAAAGACGCATGCTTTACTTTTCGTAAACTCACAAGATGAATCTGAATTGTGTTATTGTGTGATTGTGTGTGTGTCTAGCTCTATGGTAAGCTAATAGGGGTTGGCAGTGAGCCTGAGGCCTCTCAGGTTAAGAAGGAACCAAACTCCACCTCCTTAAAGCTCCAACCCTCATGGACTGTACAAACCATGTTATACAGTCTTTAGGTCTGTCTGTCCTCTGTTATACATTCTGTCTGTGTCTTTGAGACATCCTCATAAGTCAAGTGTATGGCTGTGTGTTTCAGACTTCCCTCTTCAGTCATCTTTGTGTTTCAGATACAGTTAAAGTCAACCAGGCTGGCCCAGTCCTCAACTTCTTTCAGAGATATCCAACTGATTTAAATTTGGACAGTATATTTCCAAACAGCACATCAATCATAAACCTTTCTCAATTACTGTTTATAGTTTACTTTGTGGATCGTATGGTGGTCAAATATTTATTTTATATTAGTGAAAAAACATTTTGTGTTGTCACTATGTATCTTCTAATACTACTACTACAACTATACTACGATGATTATGGCCCACTTTGAACTTATTCTGCGTGCAACGTCTGTTCGTTAAGTCTTTAAATAAATAAAACTTAAATGTTAGCGTATATTGAGGTGTACTTGAGCGCAACGTTGTCGTCCTCATTACAGACTTCTGAAGGTTGTTACGATTGAAGGGGGGGACCAAAAGGCAGACACAGAGAAAGGGAGTTGGATGATTGACCAGGGATTTATTGTAGGGGAAAAAGGGAATGAGGACAGTAGGAAAGAACGGAGGTAGACAGGTGAGGACGGATGACACAGCTGAGCTGAGTTTGTGGACAAGAGAGTTGGACAGGCAGGCAGCGTTAAAGGCAGGTAGACAGCGTTACAGGCAGGTAGACAGGGAGGCAGATGAACAAGCAGATAGGAAGTCAGGTACGTTTGTGCTTGGCAATTCTGGGACGAAGAGGAAACTGAAATTAACCTCACAAAAAACAGGTAACACAAAAATAATACTTAAATACATGATTCACCAAAAGACCTGTTGGTGGAGAACCAAGGTTTAAATACAGCAGAGTTGATGGATGGCAGGTGTGCATCTTCAGGTGAACAGGAATGCATAGTAATCAGGGAGCTGGGGGAAATTAATGGTACGCCTCGCCCATTGCACAGACACACAACCACCAAGAGGGGGAGACAGAGCGGAGAATCTGATGGTTATCGGCCACAACATTACCCTACTCTCAATGGGAGCCTCCTGCCAACCCACCAGGTCTATCCGGGTGCTCCTAGTGAAGATCCCGGACCAGGAAAACGTAAAAGATGTAGCTGCAGGGCACCCAGCTACACTCATCAGGACCATTAGCCTCCCAGTCCACCAAATGGCACAAGTCCAGCCACCGTCGGACAGTGACGGCCGGGTGGTCATTGATGATGCGGGATGGTTGAGGAGCTGCAATTGGGGGGGACAGAGGGCTGGTGGAAACAGGCGTAAATTGAGAAACATGGAAAGTGGGATGAACTCTCATGAGAAGGCAGCTTGAGTTTGACCACGGTGGGATTTATGACTTAGTCAATCAAAACAGGACCCACATAGGACCTCAGGCTTCTGGTAGCCTTGACAGAGGCCTGCAACAGGCTATCAGACAGCTATCAGTTACACAGACAGTCACTATGCATTTGGCTTAGTACATGATTTTTGCACCCTATGGTAAGATAGGGACTTGCTGAGTTGCTAGAGGCGGTGCTACTCCCAGCGAAACCAGCAATTTTCAAATGTGAAGCTCAGACAAACAGTGACGACCCTGTGTCTAGGGGCGATACTTGTGCAGACATAGTTGCAAAAGAAGCCGCTAGGGTCGGCCAAACACATGCATTGTGTGAACATGACCCAGATACTCCCACAGAACCAATGGCAGACCTCCAACAATGTGCTTCTGACAAGGAGAGGGTGCAATGGAAGAAGGATGAGTGCATCAAAATAGAAGGGTATATGGGTGGGGCCGGACGGTAAGCTGCAGGCTGTATCCCCACTATGCAAAGTTGACAAATGGGCGGGACCATGTGTCGAAAGGGGGAATGTAGGCAGCAATCAATCCACATTGGTACACAAAGGGCTTTGCAGATTACTTTTTGACAAAGCTTTTTTGTGATGCATGTGCAATCGGCGCCACTAACAACATTGGTCATGGAATTCGAACCACACCCGTGAACCATACCAGTAAAAGTTTGTAGCGTCAAAGGCTCCCAATTTGTGAATGCAGCCATCAGACAGATCAGCGCGTTTCTAGGAATAGATTTGCCTACCACCCCGCGAGCTGTGTATGCAACATGTTACATATACAGCTTGAGCTCTGACCACTTCCATCCTCTGTTCCAATGGGCGGGCTCATTGCAACATTCTTGCAGTAATGTCTGGCTATGAGATGGGAATATATTGATATTTTAGAATATATTCTAAATGTTTAGAGGTATTTAGTTTGATTATTATTAAAACCCACTTTTTAACCCGTAATAGTAATAAACTCTTTAAGTTTATTCTGAGTTGTGTTGTCAATAACGTTCAAAGAATTTCCACCACAGAAAACAAACTCATCGAGGCTCCAGCGGCTTGACAAAAGGCTTTCCCCAGCTTTCCATGGAGAAGAAACACATGAGTACCAAGAGGTCTGCCGTTTTAAAAGCAGTGGGGAGCCACAAAATGTACCGCTTTAGAAAATCTGTCCACTGTTATTAGAATCACTGTTACCCTGAGAAGGTAGAATCCCTGTAACAAAGTCAAGAGCATTGTGGGACCAAGAGAGGCCGGGGGTAGGCAGAGGACAGAGCAGACCAATGGGCGGTTAATTAGAGGACTTCCGCAAGCACACACAGTGCAGGCGTTGTCAGCTTCCACTGTGGGCCACCAGAAGTGCCGCTTCAGTAGAGAGTGTGGCTGAGTCCAGAATGGCAGGCAAACCTGGAAGGGTGTACCCACTGGAGAACCTGGGAGCGGACTGGCACAGAGAGATGGTTAGTAGGTCCATTGCCTGGGTCTGGTTCATTGAGTTGGGCCTCACGAATCAGCGACTCAATCTCCAACTTTCCTGCCGCCACCACACGGGACGAAGGGAAAATAGTGTCAAGGCCTGGAACCGACCCCTCAGAGGCAAACTGGTAAACTAAAAGGCTTGACATTCCTGTAACCGGGACGGCAGGTCAGAGTGAAGCTGAAGCAAACAAAAAACAACTCCCACCGGGTAGAGGGGAGTTGAGGCATCTAGCTGTTTCAATGTAGGCAAGGTTCTTGTGGTCGGTCCAGATGATGAAGGGATGTTTTCCAATCCTGCCAGCCAATGGCCCCAGTTTTCCAAAGCCAGTTCCACAGCGTCCTAGTTCCACTCAGCAGGGGATAAAGATTGAAAAGGCGCATGGATGGAGTTTCTGGTCTGAGGTGGAGTGCTGGGGCAGGACTGCTCCAACTCCTGAATCCTAAGCATCCACCTCGACCATAAACTGACGTGTAGGTTCTGGGATGATGAAGAACGGGGCTGAAGTGAACGGACTCTAAAGCTCACTGAACACCATCTGCCTCTATGTGGCAGGGGAACTGAGTTGGAGGAGAGGTGAACTTGGCAAGGGGCGCTGCCACACTGCTGTAGTCCCTGATGAAACAACGGTAGAAGTTGGAGAAGCCAAGTTTTAGACAACTCTGCCACTGTCTGCACCTTCTTTGGATCAGTCAAGCATATAAGTTTTTAATCGTCCAACAGCGGTATTAATGTTTCATGATTATCTTGTTATATCTTGAACAGCTCAGATTACTACACAATGCAAAGAATTGGATTCAAACAACATGCAAGCTGAGTGGTCTCAGGCATAGCAGCACCCACTTGAATCACCATGGCGACGATAGAAAGCGTTGCATTAAATAATAATAAATACAATTAATATCATAGACATTCACTGAAGATTACAAATTAAAATGCCCCCTTATTAATGCTACTATCTTAAAATGTTGCATTTTCCACTGAGAATGAAACAAATTTGAGCCTTTTTTCTTTGGGCAAGACAGAATCCTGACATACATGACATATTGCTGTTTCTTCTAACAGTTTATATGGGGGCTAAAACTTAAGTGTGTATGACACAATTCACAATATTTGGACCCTGAGGTCTTCCTCATGTGTGCCACATGAGTCATTCAAGAGTAAAGAAAAGAATCATTGCTAGCCCAGTGGACTGTTTCCACATACAGGTAATAAAAGACTCACTCCAACTCATGTTTTACAGCAAGTGACACACCCCGCTCAAGGCTGATCTGGGAAATATGCCTAGATTGGGCTATCCAAGACTCTTATGTTGTCTTATCACAAAGGACGACGACCCAATTGCACAAGTTGGAGCTACCGGTACAAACCTCCTGTTGCAGTCTGGGGGCTAAATTGCAAAGCTGGAATCTGACTCATCATGGAAGACCTCTGAGCATCCGTGAAGTGGGGCAGAGCAGAATTGCTGGTTGCTGGTTGACTCTCTTTCTTCTTCTATGAACCCATAATACAGATAAGTCATCATATATAATACTTTGCACAATGTACAAACCACCTTTCCAGTTGTATGATCATTTGAAGTACCCCCATACATTCAAAGCAGTGTCTTCATTTCGTGTTTCCAATAAGATATCCAACACTAGCACCGCCATACAGCCGCGTTAGAACTTCCAGCACTGCTCAAAACCTTGGTGTGCATCGCAGAGCCATTGCCACTCCTTATATTAAACAGAACAAGACCTAAATTCATCACAGAGCCATTACCTGTCAAGACAGAACAAGACTTGATCATATATATATATATATATATATATATATTATAGCCACTTGTGTCATTCCCTGCTTTACCAACCTCTGTACCGAACCGAACACTGTGACCCCAAAACTGTGATATATACCAAACCGAGAATTCTATGAACCGTTCCACCCCTACTGAAGACATTATAATACTGAGGTAGAACTGAACTACTATAAAGGCTAAACTTAAATGTTGAGCTAAGCTTTTGCTCTGATAGGCATAGCACAGCCTAGCTCTTACTCACACAACTGTGAGAACAGAATAGCTAAAATATATAACACAGCTCACTGCACGGATCAAGGATCAAGACCACCATGTTTAACTAGAGCACCTAGAGAGAAATATGCCACTCCCTTTTTACCGTAATTCAACAGGAAACCTACTACAATACCGTTTTTGAGCAGCAGAGGGAAACAGCTAGGCAGTGCATCCTAACTGCTGTAAATGCGAATCTCTATTCGAGTTTCAGTGACGACGGCATGATGCAGAAGGAAGCGAAAGTTAGAGAAATATAAAACCTAAATGGCTCTTCATTGTATTTGGCATTCTTGATAACTGACATGTCATGGATACATGCCATCTAGATGTGGGGGGCCAGTGCAGTAAAAGCATCATTATTAAGATGACAAAATGTAATTTATCTAATCAAAAATAGTTTTTAAAGTATACCATAAATTAACCATTTATCACAACCTATTTCAGACTGCTGAGTCCCTCAGAGAGGACCCCTGTGTCCCCCTCACAGGGGTTTATTTGTTTGTCTGTCAGGGTCAGTCTGACAGTTGAGGATGGCTCTTAGGTGTGACAGTATTAAATGTCAGGTCTTTTAAAATGTGATGAATTTGGGTCCCCACATTTTCAAGCGAATTACTTTGTGCCCCTTCAGACATTATGATGTGCTACAGCATGCAGAGCAAGGGTTGGTCATGGAACAAGGTAAAGAGAGGGACTTTGCTTGAATAGAGGGTTGTAGCTAATACTGAGGGTATGAGATTGTGATATTGCTTTGATGATTTTGATGTAAACTACAATCCAGTTTACAGTAAACTGGATTTTAGTTTACATCAAAATCCTCAAAATAATATCAAAATGTCTCACCCCTCAGTATTAGCTACTGAGGGTGAGAGCTACCCATGGAGTAAACTGTTTACTCTATGTAGGTAGGCCTCTCTTTGTACTTAATAGTAATTATTTAAGTATACCTTAAACCATGTTTATGTTCTAAGGAACTTGTATGAGGTGGGGCATCTCAATCTGAAACTGCTTGAACATTATACTTTAAATGGACTTCCTGAATCAGTAACTCCTCCTCATTACTGACCCCTATGAACTGCAGCCTGCTGAAGTGTGCTTATTGAGAGCACTGGGGTGCAAGCACAGTGGGTATGGCAATAATCATAAACCAATGTCAGTTATAGTCCTAAATAAACTTTGTCATACACAGTAAATCGGAGTGCCATGAGTCGGGTTTACGCACATAAAATGTACAAGTTATGTTTTTTATATATTACTCGCACTTAAAGGTCACATCCTTCTGATTTCCTTGCCTAACTGCCCTGGTTAAATTATTATTGAAATCGCTTCACAGGCAGTTCTATCAAAGAGGAAAGGCTTAGTTGAATATAGTCGCCTTTCCACCAGGAACTTCCTCGGACGCAGGAAATGAGTGTGTTTCCACCACAGGATTCAGGGTCTAAATTAAGTTCCGGGGACATTATTTGACCCCCAAAAACGTCCCTTGGGGGAGTACGCCCTTTCAAAGCTCCATGAGATCTCTCACTGAGTGTGTGTGGTGATGGCTGGTTTAACCTGTGCCCACTGTTTGATCAATATGCAACAGTGCAGCCCCACCCAGACCCACAGTCCAATCAATCATCCACACACTCCCACACTCATGCACCGCTGAAATAGACAAGTTGTGCTCACTGCGGAGACAAAAGGGCAAAGCCGGACCTCGTCCAGCTCCACCTCTCTGGACCACGTTCAGCTGATTGAGTTTTACTCCAATCAACTCAGTTATGGTAGGGTTATGATTAGGTTTAGGTGTTAGGGGGAAGGTTAACAAATTCAATTTCCAGTCCCGATCGGGCAGTGATACTCTAACCGCTGTAGTTGTTTTCGTTGTACCCATCCGTCACGCCAGGAGTATGTCCGTCATGCCGGAGCTGTGTCGCGCCAGGGGCTTCACCGGGGCTGCAGATGCTGCTTGAACTTCTGCTACAAAATTGTATGAAAGGGGAGGTGCTGGACCTGAGCTGGGGTGCGACCAGACCTAAAGGTGTAGCTGGACTAGAAGCTCCACCCATCGGCTCTGCAGTGAGCAGCCTGACCCTGGATGTATTTGGTTCAGCTTCAGATGTTTCCAAGCCCTAAAAACGCCAGAGCCCAACACAGCCAGTGATGGATGCTGCGGAATACAGGACATGGCCACCATGGGAGTGGCCAGGGAGTTTAATATGAAACATCTATGTGTTGTTTATCTAGGATGTCTAAGTCAGTAAGTAAATACTTTATTTATCTCCAAATGGGAAATTTGGTTGTCACAACATCATAGTAAGAAAGAAGGAAAGAAGTAAAATATGTAAAATAAATCAATAAATGTATAAATAAAGAACGTTGTATGTGTGCTAGATCTCTCTCTCTCTATATATATATAAAATAAATATAAGCCCCTATATCTATATCTATATCTATATCTATCTATATATATATATATATATTAGTGCAAACTGATATATATATATATTAATATAAAAATATATATTTTTAAATATTTATTATATATTTTAATTTATTTATAGGCCTATATATATATAATAATAAACAATGGTAATAACAAAATCCCAAATTGTCATCATCCCAGTGGCTTTTCGGGGTTGTGTTGTGATTCGTGTGCAGCTGTTTAACATCAGGACAGAACACGTCCTCTCTCCTTACAACCAGGGGGTCACCGCGACGGATCGCCTATATCCTGGGTGAATGTTTTAACTCAACATTTTAAGGATTATGATATGTGTTTTAAAAATATGAATATGGTGTTATATGTTGAAATCAACCGTTTTCATAATTCATAAAATGGTCAAATAAATATGTGGTTGCTTTTATAAAACTGTGTGTTGCCTGTAAATCAACAAGGAACTAGACGGGAGGGAGGTGGCAGGTATCTTTATGCAAAAGCCCCGTGCGCTCCTTCAGGAATTAAAACACACACCTTTACCTGGCCGCGTCACGTGATCGAGCATACCTGTCCACACAGTATCACCGAGCAGCTCACTGGTCGCGGTGCTCGTCTCCTCACAGGTAGCGTCTCAAATTTACGGCTCATCGTAACAACAACTCCTCCTCAACAACAAGCGGACCCGTGTAACCGGTTCTCCGGGAGTAGGCCTAACGCTACCTACCGCTCAACGTTCACATAGGAGGAAGAAGAACACACGATGACACGGTGACACAACGCGGCTCGACAGAGGCTACAAACTCAAGGAAAACACACCGAGTACGACAATTCAAGCCGCATAGGTGAGTTCTTACAGTTGTTGCGAGCCGCCTCGTCGTGCTGTGACCTCACCCCCAGAATGGCTCTACCTGTCTCCCTCTCTTTCCACCTCTCTCCCCTTCTCTCCGTGGGCAGTTAGCCGAGGTATCACGGACGCCTCTACGCGTCCAACCCCTCTGGCCGGGGTGTGTGTGTTTGGTTGTAATATATTTACACGTGTGAGTCGGTGCTTCTTGTGTCCGCCAACACCAGCGGGTTATGGCTTTCTGATTGGGAGGAACATCCACGTACAACTAACATTCCATGTGGGATTTGGAAGTGAAACTACTGACTAAAGACGTCCCAGTAGTACACGAAATAGTGAAGGAAAGCCTCCTTTCATGTGTACCTCTGTACCACGGGCGGGGGGTTGGGGGGTCGAAACAGTCGCTTAAGGGTTAATAACATTTCAGAATAAGAACATGAGATGAAGAAATTGTAAAAGTAAAAAGGCTACTACAAAATGGGTCAGAGTTGGGTTTGTTAGACAAATAACTGAATATATGAGCCTTATAAACGGACACAGAATCTTGAATAGTTGTTACTCAACAAATGTTTGTTACTGTTTTCAAAAGGACACTTCAGGAAGTGTTGAGCATGTGAGGGCGGTGTCGGTATGTATCTCCTCCACCCTGGAGGGGCCAGACGTCTCAGGGTAAAGATAGACAGGTACTGTATATCAAGATAGAGATGGACAGGTATATGGAGATAGATCGACAGGTATATGGAGATAGACCGATGTTTCCCTGCATGTTGAGGGGAACACAGCCACAGTGTGCGCTGTATTTTGTTCCGTTCACACGAGGTGAGCTCCAGTGTCTGTGACTGTAACTGATATACCTGATGCCTGCTGGCGTCAGTGTCGGGTTAACCTCATTTAGTGGTGGTTTCTGAAGAAAGGACATGATTATTATTTAAAATCGGACTGTTTGGGCGTCTGGGGCGGGAAGTGCACTCCTTTTTGATTAGGGAAATGTTCCGTCAGCATTTGAATCCTGATCTCCAAGGCAAATGTTATCAATGTTCTCCTTGAACAGCACTTCTCACCTCTGAGAAGAATGATGTAGCGATACGACTCACGGCATGCCACGGGTTTCAGGGTCAGTTGGCTTAGATGCCATGTCGGCTTATTTCCACTGTTAAAACACACATGCCTTGTTGAGAACTATTGGCTGTTATCTTTGCATTATGTGTGCTGTCCATCATCGATCCGGATTCTGGAAGCTCTGTTCTCCAAGTACTTGAAACGGTGTCCATACTTTAAACGTGAAGCTTTAAAAGGAGGGAG
>JAOSLM010000078.1:1739004-1749789 GCA_025629765.1 Eleginus gracilis | reverse complement strand
ATTGTGCTCTCGCGAGAACTCTGGATTTCCAGGGTAGTATCAGCTCCAAATATCGGCTCAAGAAAATCGGTATTGGCATATCGGCTAAGGCTGATGAAAGAATATCGGTATCGGCCCTAAAAAATCTGTATCGGTCGATCCCTAATGATGATAGGTAGCTTTGTCTCCTATCTGTCTTTAGATGCAGCCAGCCTAAAGAGACAGAACCATTCCTGCTGGGATCAATGCACCAGCGGATTAGTGAATCACTGATCACACTAGAACCTCTCTGTGCATAGGGTTAGACGTAAACAAATGCAAACCAACAAATGCATGCGCAGTGGCGTACCTACTGGGAGAGCATGAGCCTTCCTGCCACCTGGAGGGAGATCCATGTGTTCAGTTGGTTCACCCTGTCCTCATTAGGACCACAGGCTATGGTGGAACATTGCCCACCCTTACCGTAAGCTAGCATGACCTGCTAGAAGCTAGCATGTATTTTTATAGGCTTGTGTGGGGTGGTTTGGTTGTGATTGTTATAGGCTAACATGACTTGTGTGGGGTGGTTTGGTTGTAATTGTTATAGGCTAACATGACTTGTGTGGGGTGGTTTGGTTGTTGTCTTGTTGAGGTTTTGCTGTGGTTTCAATGTACCAAAAGTTAATCATTACCTCCATAAATGTTCAGAGAATTGTTAACTCAAACTTATAACCTGTTTCCAGCAATATTTCTTTGTAGCTGTGTAAAGTATTGGTTATTTGGTTTAAAGTTATCCTTTCCAACACTTTCATGTTCATGGTCATGGTGTGGTAAAGGGTCAGTTTGTCTGGAATGTGTAACAGCACACTAGCAGTGGAGGTCAACGATCAAAGAGCACTTGACCTGGTGAGGTAGGCCTGTAACTGGACACCCTATCAAACCTCGACTTTCCTTTTATTACAATCAACTCTTAAAAACCCTTGTTCTCTGGGTCACTCCAAACACAAAACCCACAGCAGGACAATCATACGGAGTGAAGAACTGTCTACATTTACATTTGGAAGCTATACTGAGGGCTTGGAATGCTGTGAATCCACTGGACCGAAGATATGTATCTGACCCAGTGAATGTGCCTTGCTAATACCTTGCAGCTACAGAAGACAGCTGACACTAGAACCGGTCGACTGGTGATAGTATGTCAAGCCCACTGTAAACAATAGAGGTCTGATTATTTGTAGCACTGGAGCTAACCCCAGAGCCAATAGGATTGGCCATCTAGCAGCTAACCTCACAGTCAATAGGATTGGCCATGTAGCAGCTAAACCCAGAGCTAGTGTGCTATGTATCTAAACCCAGAGCTAAGAGGCTAGGCCATGTAACACAAGCGATAACCCCAGAGGTAACCGGCTAGGTCACGTAGCAACTAAACCCAGATCTCATATGGTAGGCCAAGTAGCAGCTAAACACCACAGCGAATATGCTCTGCCATGTAGTAGCAAATTCCAGAGACAATAGTCTAGGCCATGCAGCAGCTAAACCCAGAGCTAATATGATAGGCCATGTAGCAGCTAATGGTGTGTTCCAGATGCCTTGTACACCACCTGCACGAGTTGCTCTTGTGATGTAATTTCCTGGCTTGTAGCACTTATAGCGTTCCTCTTTTGTGATTGTGTCATGTCATTGACTATTGTCATTGGCTAGTCATTGTTATTGTTAGCTTCATTAGCCTCTTTAGCAAACCAGCTCGAAAACAAACAACACAATTCTACAGTGTATTGCATGCACAGCAAGACCATACAATGCATACATTGGTGACCAGAATAAAGAAGCAATGTAATCAAGTGTGTGTAAGAGCATTAAAATGACCAACGTGGTACAAATACAAAGAAAACCCACACCTGTGTAAAGTGACCAATGAGAAGGAGGCAGACCCTAACCTGTGTAAAGTGACCAATGAGAAGGAGGCAGACCCTCATCTGTGTAAAGTGACCAATGAGAAGGAGGCAGACCCTAACCTGTGTTAAGTGACCAATGAGCAGGAGGCGGACCCTCATCTGTGTAAAGTGACCAATGAAAAGGAGGCAGACCCTCACCTGTGGGGAGGGCTTCTTTGGCACGTAGGCTTTCCACATCATGGCTTCCCTAGAGACTGCGTTCTCCAGAAGAGAACACAGCCTCTGGCGCTCCCAGGGTTCGGTAAATTTCATCTCTACCTATCCTGGTCGAGCCCACCTCCCCAGCAGATACAGCTACCTGCAGGTACAGAGAGAACACACACCATCAATACAACACAGAGACACACCTTACATAAAGGATAATGTATACAGCAAGGGCTTATGGGTGATGCCAGCCCCCTCAGCTTTGCGTCTTGGTCCTGCATCACCCTGTCAGGGTTTATAATAATGACACAGGCTCTGGGTGCATTATGCTGGTTATTATGTGGTTACTCAATAATTTCACACTAAATAAAAAAAATTATTTTATTGATTAAAAAATAAAGAATTGTTTACGGATGAAAATAGCGTCCATAGCTACGGTCTTAAATTCTTAGCAGCATGTTGTAATACAGAAATAACAGACCGCTGGATTGTTTGATGTAATCAAATATAACTAAAACCTTACAAATACAGACTCAGAGGAAACACTGTATAACTAGGCTATGGGGGACCAGTATAGACAGTATATACTCAAGAGAACCGTTATACACATAACAATACAATTTATATATAAAATATATATATTTTGGTCTCCAGGTGTAGTGGAGACATAGGCCATAATACAGTATGACACGTTTATAATATGATCTTGTCATAGGATTTGTAGTGTTTTTTTTGTTGTATTATTAAGACTAAAAACCATTGCAGTCGCTTCTCTGGTAACTGCCTTGAGAAAGTAAAATGATTTAACCGAAAGTACAGGGATTTAGAGACATAGGTTATGATACCATGTTACAGATAAGATGATAACAACAACACATAATACAACTAAGACTTTATGTGTAACAGTTCGTGGAGCTTCAAGAGACTATGAACCATAATAAAAATACAACCGTGTCTAAAGGAGACGATATATTACATTGAAATTCAGATTACATTGATAAAGACAGGCTATAAAACCTTTTATACCTTAATTTCTTTATAAGTATGCACTAAATGATGTGTAAGCTACACTTGTGTAGGAGGGCTTTGAATGTAGGGAAGAGAAAACATTTGAAGCCACTTCGATGAAGAAAACTAAGATGACGGAGAGAATATACTCTCCGTCAATACAATATACCTAATGTACAGTGTATATTAGGAACATGCAGTGTATATTAGGAATTAAAAGGTACTACATTTGTTTTTGAGAAAAGTATAACAATATCAACTGTAAAATATTATTTTAATTTAGGTTTACTTTAGGTCAAATCGCTAGCAGGTGTAGCGGTAACTTGGCTTCGGCTATTGCCTGGAATAAAACACTTCAGAAGCAAATAACATTTTGTTGATCAAATATAAATATGTATACACATAGCTATCAATCAATAACATTTAACCGTGTTTTATCTATGTGTTTGAGGGATGTGCTGGCGGTGCTGGATAAACGCAGGGACGTTTAAGATCCGTTGTATTTCCGGTACATAGACGGAGCCCTACCTCCCTAAAGAGCATTACTGTGTCCAAGTAATAGACGGAGCCCTACCTCCCTCAAGAGCCTTACTATGTCCAGATCATAGACGGAGCCTTACCTCCCCGGCGAAGCGGCGAAAACCACAGTTGGATTTCATCCGGTCCACACGACTTAAGAAAAAAAAAGGGGTGAATTATGTTCCCGTTCTTCGGCTACTCTTCCATTTTGGCCTCCATATTTCTCTTTATGGGGGAAAGGGGGAGTATTCTTTTAATGGATATAAAAAAGAAGGGACGTCTGCGCCTACTTCCGACGAGGGGAGGACAGAAGACCCGCCCCCCTTAAACACTCGTTACACTCCGTTACCAAAGAGTGACTTCTCTGTACATCATACATAATAGACTCTCACATTCCATTCTATGCAGAGATAACTTGATATAAAAATTAAATACATTCATATATTAATTTTTATAAAATAAAAAAATAAATATACAGATTAAAGATTAATATTAAAGATGATTAAACTAGTAACTATGCAATTTTTTGTATAAGGACAATTGCACAACACAACGGAGGTTAGAAGTTAATGTTTTAAATAACTTAAACATTTCACCCATGTCCTTGCAAATTGGTATTAAAAAAAACACAACCGTACAATGCTGTGTCTATTTTAGTTAGTATGATGTAAACGCTCACGTCTCAAAGGCTTATCTGCAGAGAAAAAAAAAAGACAATGAAATCTATACATTTTCTGTGCCTCCAGGGGCCAATCACAGGCTTGCATTTTGGGCGGACTTTTTGAACGCCCAAATATCGCGTTTTCTGATTGGTTGGGGACAACAACAAAAATGTCGCCTTAAAACGTCTAATAAACTACAAGCGGTTGCCCCTTTAAAAAAAAACGTTATATCATCAGAAATACAGCTTTCTAATATTACGAACATATATGTGTCATACAGGAGCATCATCATTTATTCTTTAATGTTTGACGTTAAAGACCAAAGAAGGCTGTACCCCCCCCCCCCCCCAACCGGGCCCCATCTGAACGCTGTAGGTTGGGCCCTAACTACAGACGTCACAGTGTGGTTGTGAACCTCCTGAGAGAGCCCGCTGATTGGCTCCTGGCTACAGCCATCACGGTGTGGGCGTGTATCTCCTGAACGTCAACAAAAGAAGAGAGAACCGAGAGACACAGCAGAAGGAAAGGATTACCAAATAGAAAGCTGCATATATGTGGATTTAACGCAGAATTACAGGTACATATTTCACATTATACTTCAAGAAACTACTTACCAAAGCGAAGCTAATGTTACCTGTTAGATAAAAACACATTAATCACAGAGTATGTTGATAGAGCAGCTCTTACTAGGTTAACCCGTCAATCATTGTCATAGTCTAAGAAAACAAACATCAGGAATATGTAAGCGCAATTATGTTATAGCGTAATATTTAGAGATGGATGATTTTGCACCGTGTTTAAATAAACCACACCCGTGGTAGAAGATGTATTTATTTGTGGGGTATCGTTATTGTGTTGTTTTCAGTCGTCGATCATAAAGATCATGGAAATGTAACAAACCAAGTGAGAATAATCCTCCTTCCTTCATCAATCATCCATCGTTCAGGTTTATGGTTGTTTTTGATATCGTTTAATATGATTTTCTATGGTGTAAATCCAGTCTGTAAATCCTAATCGTAAAGGTCACTTTTCGATCAGGTATTTTACACTTGGATTTGGTAGTAGACTAAATTAGAATTTCTCCATGACCTTATCGATTTCGTACTAGCCCTTTCAAGAATGTGGTTATTCTCATTATAATATCTCCCGTTATACCTTACATTACATGGTAACCGACCAATGTTGATCAGCTGAGCTGAAAATGGAAAGCGTCCCCCTCCCCCCGTCTCAGGATGCACTACTACTGCTGATAGCTCCGACACCTTTAACCATATACAACCATATACACCACCGCTGACGATCTCAACGAATACGAATCATCTATATTAAACAGTTCTGTGCTACTCGGGTTATTTATCACCGACTGTATAATGAGAATCTCGAGTAGTTTTCGATCTAAGGAAGGAGAAGGGCTCGGATGAAATGTGACACCGAAAGCCCAGCTGGGGCGGGGGCGGGGCCGGGGCCTGGCCCTCTGGTGGCGGGACCAGGAAGTGCGGAGACGACTCAGTCTCCTGCGATAACATGAACATAACGTCTCTCTTTTCACAGTGACGACACTGTGCTGAAGAACAATACAACAACATGGACGCCTTCAAGTTGATGAAGGAACTGAGGGCCAACTATGAACAAGAAGGGTATTATATACCGAAGGAAACAGGGTTGAATTTGATTGAATCTACAGAACAGGTAATTATTATTAATAGTTATTCATATAATTAACCTTATTGTCATGATTACAGTTGACAGTATTGTGAAACTTAAATTAGAATGAAAAGTCCTACTGGTTGTGAAGTGAATTTGAATCATACCACCGGTCATTTATAATGCCTCGCCTACTAAATGACATGTTATAGAGTCCTACTCATTGGTATATCATCCCTCCCCCTGGTTGTCAGTGAGTTGACCCTGTTTGTGTGCTTCCAGAACGGCGCGGGGATCTCAGCTAAGTGCCGAGACGCCCAGGTAGAGGACCTGTGGGGGCTGAGCAGCTTCTTCGGCTACAGCACGCAGACCTTTGTCCTGGCCGTCAACCTGCTGGACCGCTTCCTGGCGCTGATGCGGGTAAGACTGCCCAGACCGGACCCCAAGAGCCAGGCAGTAGCAAACACACCCTTCTAGGACACGGAGGTGTTCAAGGGCTGGGAAAGCCTCCTCTGGAGCAGATCCATGTCTTTATAAATCATAGACCATACGTTTGTATGTTTGGGTCCAGTCTTAAGTGAGTCTGATACCAGATCCTCTGGAGATGCTATGTCTCTGTGTAACTGACGTGCGTCCCACTCCCAGGTGCAGCCTAAACACCTGTCCTGCGTGGGCCTGAGCTGCCTACACCTGGCGGCCCAGCGCAGCGCGCCCGACGCCACGCTGTCCTCCGGCCACGAGCTCATCCGCATCGGCCAGCGCCGCTTCACCGCCTCCGACCTCAGCCGCATGGAGAAGATCGTGGCGGAGAAGCTGCACTTTACCAGCAGCGCCGTCACCCCCCTCACCTTCCTGCACCTGTACCACCAGGTGGCCCTCGGCCAATCACCGTCCAGGTCAGCGGATGACACCACATAGTGTTTACAGTTCAAATACAGCCATAGCAAGATATATACTGATATCTATATAGATATACATAAAAACCTGTTGTAAAGACCTGAAACGATCAGGTCAAGGGACCGGTTTATAACCAGTTAGAAACGGCATATTATCAGCATGGAGTTCGTAAAACGGTTTTGGTTTTGGTTTGTTAGGTAAAGTAAAAAACTTTCCAAAAGGGGAACATGTCCAGCTGAAGCTGTGAGTGACTATCAGTGATCCTCCATGTAACACTGAACTCTGCTGATAAGCTGCCATCTCAGACCTTGCATAACCAGTCGTGTATTTAAAGGACATACAGTCCGCACATACACCCCAAAGTGAAACAAGCCTGTGAAGCGGTGAATGTATAGTGTAACTGAGTAGTGCTTTAAAGGGTTTGTGTGTTTTGAACTTTGTACGTAATGTACATTTATTTGTGAAGCACATTTAAAAAACAACAACAGTTGACCAAAGTGCTAATAATAATGGTGTTGTGTGTAGCGTTCTAGGTGTTAATGTGTATATGAACAGGTTTTAAGTGTGTGTATGGAGGGGTTTCTAAGTGTGTGTGTGTGTTTTGCTGACAGGAAGGAGGTGTTGAGTCTGGAGAAACTGGAAGCTCAGCTAAAGGCGTGTCTACGCTGTATGTCGTTCTCTAAAGCCAAGGTAGGAAGTTTCCTCCTCACCACGACATTGTCCGCACATACTGGATACAGTATGTATCCAGTAGTGTATAAACACAGTATAGAGTCTTCACCCTCTCTCTCTCTCTCTCTCTCAGCCGTCCGTGCTCGCCCTCGCTCTCCTCCGTCATGAGATCAAGGCCATCCAATCAGAGGACATGTGGGAGATGACCTGTCACGTGCAGAGACACCTCAAGGTACCTTCCCCCACTCCTCATCCTCCAATAGGCCTTCACCTAGCTGCCAGCACCTCCAATAGGCTTTCAATGAGCTATAAAGAGCAAATAAGGGGAACTATTGACAAGTCAAACTGAATTCATCATCTTGGAAATCATTGTGTCTTTGTTTGTCTGAAATATATTGAATGTCTCTTAAACAAATAAATTACATCTAACTGTATAAAACCAAATAGGTAACATTAAGACATCAGATCAGTTAAGGAGACTCCCTTCCAGCGAGCAGCCCTGTAGTAAATGGGATGCAGATCCAAGCCGCGTTGGGCTGCGGGGCCAAGTCAAACCAGTCTGGTGTTTTATAACGGGAAATACACCGCTAGAAACCCAAGATGAGCACCCTGGCCCTAGCCCAGTCAGTAAGAGCCCTGGGATCAGGTGTTTCCCAGTAAGGGGTCTAAGCGTCCTCCTGTCAGATTGCAGACGGAGAGCTCCAGTGCTGGGCAGAGCGTGTGGCCCGCTGCCTGTCAGACTACGCCTCGCCACGCTGCAGCCGGCCCAACCACAAGAAGCTGCTGTGGGTGGTGTCGCGCCGCACCGCCCAGAACCTCCAGAGCAGCTCCTGCAGCGTCCCCGACCTGCCCACCATCCCCGAGGGGGGTTGGGACCCCAGCCAGAGGTATGCCTGCTCAGCCAATCACAGCTCACCACCACACCGTCTGGTCCAATCACACACCACCTACACCTTCTAGCCCACCTCCCCTTCCCATGGCCATCGATATAAAGACACTCTGCGGTTCAGGGGTCTACCTCTTAAGAAGCTCTGTAGGTAGAGCAAGGCAGGTTTTTTTTTTTATTCTATATGGGGTTCTATTCCCTGTGTAGATCACAGGGAATAGATCACAGGCACTGCATTTAAACATAATACATTGTAAGCTGTCAGTAAACTCAATAAACCGGAAAATGAATTGGAAGTTGGCAGTCTTCCTGGACTTCCTTGTTGTCAACCCTGCTTATTAAATCACAACGAAGCCCCCCTCTTGATACCTGACACGGTCACTATATACATATACTGGCTGCAAGACCCGTCTCTCATTGGTTGGGGTTTAGGCATGAGGAGGGAGATGTTATGTTTAGGGTTAGCCATGTTTAGTGGTCAGATTAGGGGCAGGGTTGGACACAAGTGGGGCAAGTAAAGAAAATAACACAACCAGGCTCCTTGATGACCAGACATAAGATAAGGACCCCATGTTTCCATGACTTCAGCACTGAGTAGCAGACCGTGATCACTGTAATTGAGATGTTTTCATTGCAGCTCTCCATGCCATGATACAGTCGGACAGTGTTATTAACGCCGTGTTCTGTGTGTTGCAGCGAGGACTCCAGCGAGGACCTGAGCTCCGGGGAGGAGAGCCTGAGCAGCTCATTGGAGGGAGAGGGGGGCTACTTCCCCCTCCACCTGCGGCGACGACGCTAGCCCCCGGGACCCCCGCCAACCACCCCCCCCCGTCCAACAGGGGAAAAGCCTTTGTTCCGTCTCTTTTTTCCCCCCCTTCTGGAAACGATCTTGATAATCTTAATTTATTGTTGCGTGGTGTTGTGCGGCCTTTCCTCGGGCTGCCCGATGACCTTGTAGACACGTTAACTCGGTGGCTAGGTTAGTGTCGAGCAGGATATGACGGTTGCCTTTGCATGCTCCCACTGGATCTCAGGATAACTTCTAGTGGGCCCGACCGTCTGACTTGGTGTACCCCCTTGTATGCAAATTGAAAACAATGGATGAATACACATGCAATGTTAAGGCTGAGCAATGAGTCGGCTAGCCAATGGGTGACCATGGTGGCTAACCAACCAGTGGGTTAGCCAAAGATAGGGGTTGTGTTGGTTAGCTAAACATACAGTGGGCCGGTTAGCCCAAAGCACAGTCGAATGGTTAGCCAAACTCCAAAGTGGGTGTTTTAGCCAAACGTTCAGTTAGCCAAAAGATAAGACAACGCCATTGTATTGACTGTTATGAATTTTTTTTCTACTAGGCAAGGCATTTTAAGACAGTACATCATTTGCACAATTCTCTTGGATTGCAAGGTTCTATAATGCCTGGTCGCCAGCCCGAGAGGAAAAGTAGCTCTGACGAAACCTCTGTGAGAACATCTTCCTAGCTCAGCGTGTAGCGTTGACAAGGTGCCTTGCTCATGAGAGAGTTGTCAAAGTCAACGTGAGGATGTGGACTGCTTGGGTCTGAGAAGGCTTGGTTGTGGTGCGAGTGGTCGGGTGAATCTCAATTGCCAACCTAGTATGTAGTGTTATTTAAGCCTGTTTGCAGGGAATGTTGTATGGTGACAAATATTGTTGACAGAAGTCTCAATGTTAGAAAAAAAAATACAAAATGTAAAAAATGTCGATACAAAAACAATGTAAAACTGTAAATAATGTTAAAAAAATACTGTGAATAGTTATTTGTAGATATGTTATTTATTCCACCTTGTCATCTACAAGAAAAAAAAATCTTATAAAAACTTATTTTTTAACTTGTTTTGTCTATTTTTGCCTCATTTTAACCACACTGATTTCAGAAACCAAGACCAAACCAGAAAATATTAAGTACATGACTAAGAACCAGGTTTTATTAAGGCACTAGCACGGTCACACCTCACAATGACTCCTACGAACTAAAGTTCACTGTGGTGGCAATTTGTCAAGAGGACAAATCAAAGACATCCAAATAAAATATTTGATGGTAACGTTTACCGGTTTAAAGGCTTCAAATTCCGAACATGATGCATCATAATAAGGAAGTCATTACATCATGAAACCAAGCAAGGTGTGTCCACACGCTCTTCTGATTAAAGGCTGCAGACAAGGCAGATGAGTCATGAGGCGTCATTCAGGCCAGACAGGATGCTATTCCACCCCGACGTACAAACACACTTCTGTCGAAATAAAGAAATGACCGCATGTCAAAAAATTATGCATGCGTGAATTCAATACATGACAAATAAAGGTGAGGCCATTTTCTTGCTTAATTTAAAAAATGTAGTGAATAGTTAATATAACTTTCATTATAATGACATCACTATGGTCCTTTGACATTGACCTAGAAACGATATCGAAAGATATA
>JAOSLM010000078.1:1077248-1088108 GCA_025629765.1 Eleginus gracilis | reverse complement strand
ACACACACACACACACACACACACACACACACACACACACACACACACAAATCATTGATAGAAACTATGCTCAGTGTTGGGCAACAATTGTTGTCTAAAAAGTAGCTTTCTGGTGCAGAAAATATGTTATAAAATAGCATTATGATCATTGTAAATTTAAAATTTATTTCTAGGTTAGACAACTTGAAAACCCAATCTTATGTATTGACAAGAATATTCAAATTCCGAATGTCATGGATTTGATCTGGTCATGGATGACGACAGCTAGGATCCCCTCACCTGTCCTGCTCCTTGACGGTTCGGATAAGGCTGGAGAAGAGCTGCTGCTCCGCCTTCAGGGCCCGGGTCAGGGCCGCGTGCTCATCGTGGACAGAGGACAAGCTGGGCAAGTCCTGGAGTGAGACCCCAACCACAGAAGGTCACATGTTAATGCCTCTCCTCCATGTTCAATAATGGTGTCCCCTAGCAGATCAGTGATGCATCTAATGAGGCAACCACAGAGGATATGTGGATGCTCTATAGCAGTGGCTGATTCAAATTGAGAAGGGATTTTCAAGTGCATGCAAAAATGGCAGTTAAGCCAAAATGTAAATATGGTACTGAGCAAACATCCATCAATCACAAGCCGGCTTCAGATGGTGCCAGGACCTGGAAACTTGCCATGCACATAGAGGTAATCTCTATTTGCTAAATCCCTTGTCATCATAGTCTCTGTAATGTATGCATTCTTCCATTACCTTTTGCTGGCTGTCTCCTCCAATGATGGTCCTCTCCCTCTGGGGCAGGCCAGACGTCGATCTCTCCACACGGGTGTCGGTAGCAGAGGCATGATCCTGGCCATTGCCAGTCTGTCTGTCCCCACGCTGACCCAGACGCTGGTGGAGCTCCTGCCCAGAGAGGGAAAAACAAGTCCTCACAAAGACGACTAAAGCAAGGGAGAAGATCACCCATGTAGAGAGGGAACAGCTCCTAATCCAAAGCTGGTATGCGTCTGACAGGAGTTAGACACCTTAACGGGGGTTGACTTACGGCGATGATCTGATCCTTGGTCTCCAGAGTGCTGGTAAGGGACTCTACGTTTGCTTGGTGGCCCTGGACGAGGGCCTCCAGCTCAGCCAACGTCAACTGGAGCTCTGCCAGTGAAATCTGGAAGAAATGTATGTTTGGAATTATTACATCTCTGACAGTACGATCTATGTGGAGCTTAAAAAAGGTGCTGTAGGTAAGATTCAAGAGTTGTAAAGCGAGAGAGCAGAAACAGAGCTACTATTGTGAAACCAAACAACCAAAACTAATTTCCTCCACCTATGCTCTCTCTCTCCCCATCTTTCTCCACAATTGTGAAATGTTGCATTTCCTGTTCCTGTGTTTGACAGGCAAGATGAATTGCCCGAACCAATCACGGAAGAGAAGCCCTGATTGGTCCAAGATAAATTGGCTCAACCAGAGGCAAATTGCAGTCCACTCTAAACATATTCTCACAAAACATTTCACTCACTAATAGTAGAAAAATGGCTATACCATTTCTAACAAATCACACTCAACTAGTAGCTCCTAAACTCATTATAAAGCACATTTTTATGGTCATCATGATTCACTGACCTTCAGTCCATTCTCCCTCTTCAAGGCCTTGTTCAGTGCCTCGGTTTCCTGTGCCAGCTCCTTCTTCAAGATGACCATGGTTTTCCTGGTGACTGTGATGTTCTCTATATGATCTTCACCATTCACCTTGGATAGCTCAGCTGCAGGACCACAACAAAATGTGGATTCAGAACAGACGAAAAGGATGTGTGAAGTAAATAAAAATACTCCTCCGGAGAGTCTTTGTGAGACTTTGAAGTCTTACCTTCTCTTTCAATCAGCCTTTCCTTCAGGATTTGTACAGTGTGTTTGAGTTCCAACACATGATCCGACTCCTCCTTGATCCTTGGCTCAGCCAGGAACCCATCTGTGTTCTGACCGCGCTCCATCAGCTCCTGCAAAATTAGGGTTAGGGTCTTTTAACATTTGGAATAACTACAAAAAGTGCTGCATGACCAAGTGAACAGAGGGTTTTCCATGGTCAACATGAGAGCTAAGAATGTATTAAGGATTCTACGACTGACTAAGGTATAGTAAAAGCCTAATATAAATGCAGATGCAATTCATATCCAGTAGTACACTTGACTTCCAACAGTTGCCGCAGAGCTCACTTTGATCAGGCTGTCCTTCTCTACCAGCAGCAGCTTGAGCTCAGCAGCCTCCAGGTGGCCGTCCTGCGTGGTGGCGGAGCGGTGCTGCTCAGCGGCGTAGAGTTGCTGCTGCCCGTCCACCAGCTGTCTCTTCAGCTCCTGGATCTCCCGTGTGTACTCAGACAGCATGCGGTTGTAGTGCTCAGAGGACTCCTGGGTGACACATGGAGTAGAGGGGTGGGGGAGTTAGTCAGACAAGAGACACAAAAAAAAAAAAGACCTTTCATTACTTCAATCATTTGGCTACTACCCACACTGTCCAGTAATTAATTAACTAGGTTGTGCAGCACTATTCTTTTTGTAGCTACTAAAAGTTGAATAGAACGCTTTAATAATTCTCAGCCTCATTTTGGATAAGAGGGTCTGCTAAATTACTGAAAGACCAGAAGAAGGACCTGAATGAAGAACGATGGAATGAGTTGGTGGTGCTGCCCACCTTCAACAGTTTGTCCTTGCTGCCGATGGTGGCCAACAAGCCTTCCACGGCGGACTCATTGTCCGTCACCAGGTTCTCCCTGGCCTTAGTGGCCTCTGCCAACATGGCCTCCGTCACCTTTAACCTCTGGCCCATTTTCTCGGCCAGGTCGCGGGCCTGACTTTGGGACTGGCTGAGCATTGCTTGGGCCATTTCCTGAAGGCAGAAGAAGAAAGGTTCGGAAACTACTCCGCAAAGCAAGACTTACTTGTGTAGTCAAGAAATATTGTGTATGTAGAGGTAACCGATGCCCAGTCTAACCTCCATGTCATTGGTCTTGCCCTGCAGCGAGAGCTGCAGCTGGCTGATGATGGAGTCCTTCTCCCTCAGAGCTCTGTTCAGGTTGTCCTCCAGGTCCTGCTTGGCTCTCTGCAGGTTCTTCAGTGTGTTGGTGAGGTGCTGCAGCTCCACATCCTTCTCCTTGATCACACTGTCAAAACTCTGCAGAGCAGGGACATCACAACTTTAATATCTAGATGCACTTGAAAGACTGGGGACAAATATCTTTTCCAGGCCTATTTCTTTAAGATATAAGGTACTCACATTAATGGTTTCATAGTTGTGAGTCAGCAAGTTGTTGAGTCTCTCGAGGTCTCTCTCCTTTTCTCTTAAAGCCAACTGCAGTTGGTGTATTTCATTATCTTTCTCTTCAATGGCTGCAAACTTCTCGTCCAATGCCTTCTGCAAGGTGACAAATAAAAGAGAGGCAAAATGAAAATAGAGTGAACACAGCTAATTACAACTTCTAGATCTGAAACACACCCATACCTCAAGAGCCTTCTCCTTTTCTTTGAGTCGGTCTCGAAGCTTGGAAAGCATGACGTCACTTCCTCCGGGGCTTCTGCTCTGCTCAAAATCACTCACCATGTTCATATACTCCTGAAAAACACATCATTATATATCAAATCAAATATCAATCTATCCACCCACCAACTCATTATTTCAATCTAGCTGTGCACCAATATTAGCGTTTATACTAAAGGTTCCAGCTTAGTGAGGGGTTTTGTCACCTGCAGCTGCTGCTCCTTGTCTGCCAGAGTGGAGGTGAGGCGCTGAATGGAGACCTCATGGGCCTGAAGCTTCCTGGTGGTCTCATCTAGAAGAGCCTGGTACTGTTGCTCCAGAGCGCTCTCTCTGTCCCCGATCTCCCCACTCAGCTTCTTCAGCTGGTTCTGCAAGTCCTGCAGGAAAATAGTTAAAGTTGGTTGATTTGTAGTTTCAAGTATAAACATCTGAGATATACTTATACGATCAAATGGTTTGTATCTGCCTTACATTCAGAGCTTTATCTCCTTTCTTCTTCTGCTGTTGGAAGTCCTCCAGCTCAAACTCCAGTTGCTCCTTGGCCTGTTGCATGTCTGCCAGCTCCTGCTCCCTTCTGGCCAGGGCACGCTGCAGTTTTTGGGCTTCCAGCACCTTGGTGTGGTGCTCTCCTTGAAGGTGAGCAAGCTCTGCCTGCTTCTCCATTAGCAGACTCTGGTGCTCCTCTGCACCCTGAGGAGGAAAGTCAAGACAAGTCAAGCTTTTTTTTGTGCATTAACTCCCAAATACACACACCCACACACAATATAAATAAAAAATGGAGATTAAAGTTCTGTAACTCCACAGACTGCATCATTGTAACATCAGGCTAAAGAGAGTATGTCGGTGACTTACCTGGTATTTTTGAAGTTGTGCTTTGTGTGCAGTCTCTCGTGCCTTGGCCAAAGCCTCATCCCGGTCCTCAATCTCATGACACAACTCCAAGATCTGTGCAACACAAGGTAAAACATTTCAACACGATATTATTCCTTGTAATTCCATGTTGATGATGTTAAATCGGATTATCTAAAGTATTGGACAGTGACTAATCTACCTCCTTTTCTTTTTCTTTGAGGACTTGAGAAAGACCCTGGATGGTTTTATCTCGTTTCAGAGAGTTTTTCCTCTCAGAGCAAAGATCATTCTCCTTCTCATCCAACTTTCCAGAAAGTGTCTGTAAAGAAAAATTAAAAACAGTTATACATGAGAAAATATTATCCAGTACAATTAACAAAAATAAAAATATATATCTTGACTCCTAAGTACCTTGTTTTGATTCTGGGCCTCTGCCAGTGTTTTGGTCAAGTGCTCATTGCTGCTTTTGATCTGAGTAAGCTCATTATTCAGCAGCTTATTGGTGGACTCCAACTGGCTGACATCATGCTCTCTCTTTGCAAATCCCTAAATTCAAAACAAAAAATGACATTTGATAAGAATCTGACAATAAGACATGACATCCCTATCAACTATAACAACCCACTAATGGCAAATGGTGGCTTTCCAACTGCAGAGAGCCAAGGACTACCTTTTCAGTCACGCAAGTGTATTCATCATTAAATTCCTCTGTAAGGTCATGCAGAGACTTCCACTGTGCCTCCCAGCTTCTTCGTTTGGTCCTGAGGAGGTTTGGAGGTGTATGACCGCTATGCGTTTTCTGCAGCAAAGGGATGCGGCTGTCTGGCGGGGCAAGGATTGGCCGTCTGGAGATGCAATGCAACAACTGGACGAGTTCAGAGATCAGGGACGGCTGAACCGTGGGGCTACGGGGCCGGGTTCTAGCCTGGTCCTTTGCTTTGGACCCATCTGTAAGGTTTTTTCTGGGTATGGGCTCTCTGAGGTGTCGCTTCGGCTGAGGGTCTGTATAGGTTTTGGAGGCAAAGTCTTGATTGAGGGACTGCAGGGACGTGGCGCGACCTTTGAATCCAGGGCTAGGCAAGGAGCCCTTACGGCTGACCAGGTCCAGATACATGCTCTGGGAACGGTGGCGTGCAGCTTGGAGACCACCGGAAGAACATTCCAGCATCGATCCGGATCCGGGCCTGAGCGGGGGCCTTCTGAGGCCCGAGCGGGCTGGCGTTGCCGCTTTGCCTCCGAGTCTATCCAGACTCACGCACCTTCTCATCCGATTTTTCAACTGGCGCACCTCCGCATCTCTGTGTGGCCGGGACTCGGAGGCGAGCTGACCCACCACCTCATCATCTTCAATGGGACTGCCGCATACAGAGGACCTAACGGGAGTCTTGGACCTGGAACCTTCCCCATCACCCTCAGCATGGGATGAATTGTTCTTACTGTAGATGTGGTTAAGGCACTGGATAACATTTTCCTTTTCTGCCTGGAGCTTCTGCACCTGAGCACCATGTTCCACCTGGAGCCGGTTGATGGCGATATCGCAGTGAATCACCTTCTCCAGCTGGAACACGCACTTCCCACACAGGAACTCTCCACGACCATCTCCTCGAGTCACTCCCAAGCCCAGCACATGGGACAGAATGACCTGGAGCTGCCTCTGTCCTGTGGCACTAAAGATCCAACGGCATTGGCTTCCCACCAAGCGAACTCCACACACACGACATGGGTCCTTCATGGTGCCTCAGCTCTTGGAAAGGCAGCCTGAAGTCGATCCAGAACCCCCACACCCCTCCTGACCACAAGCAGTCGGATGTTGCTCATTGTCAGCCTGCCAGCTGAGGAATGTCTACCGTTATGCTCCCTGCGTTACCGAGGGAGCGGACAGAGAATGACAGTCCCTGGTAAATGCGAAGTGCTGTAAGCTCTAAGCCCTCCATAATCCCTGCTCCCGCCTCCATGACTCTGCCATGGGCATTCAATCAGATAAAATCCCCTATGACTACTGCAGGGATGGTATGGCTGATGCCATTCTCTATAATTCCAATAGACCCATCTTTCTATGCATGATCCGAGCAGGACATCAGGTATTTTGCTTCAGTGTTATGCAGGCTCCACTGAATAGGCTTGCTGCAATATAGTGGCAACAGAATCCATTCAACTGTGCAGACTGCAATCTATTTTGCATGCTATTCTCAAAGTTATAGCTCAATCTGATCAGGAATGTTATAGATGTTGCCGTCAACCTTTACCGTTACCTTTAGATCCTTTTCCTGGGACTCTTTGGAAGAGTTAGTGATTGTTTATGCCTTACCAGTCCTTTTGCAGAAAGACCTCTTATATAACCATATTCACATAACACATTTCAACAATTTGACAGTTTTCACAACTGAAAGCATTCTGTTTTGATACACAAAGAGGCCATGAATAGTACTTCAGTTTAGTAATCCTGTCTTAACACCGTGACCTCAGCCCAGATGCCGGACTTAGAAGAGAAACTATTGACGGTGGCCAACAAGGCCACATGGGGCTTTGGTTTGCTTGGTTTCCTTTTACATAC
Source organism: Eleginus gracilis (assembly GCA_025629765.1). Classification (NCBI taxonomy): domain Eukaryota; kingdom Metazoa; phylum Chordata; class Actinopteri; order Gadiformes; family Gadidae; genus Eleginus; species Eleginus gracilis. The sequence goes on along the minus strand of JAOSLM010000078.1, from coordinate 1,081,192 downwards.
TACAGCTAGTATGTAAGGGACTTTGCTGGTTTAACAACAAACCCAGGTTAGTTGTTGAAACCGTCTGTCCAGATTTTTGTTCAACTCCCCTCCTCTCGTGGTATGAACACGTACCAGAATTGGGCAGATTGCAATCAATTGACACCCATTATATCCCTAACTAATGGTCCACAGCTTTTTCTTTCCTTTGTCAAACTGCGTTCAAACTGCCCTGGCAATGCATTTCCCCAATAGTGCACACAAAGGAAAAGATCCAAGTTTGGATTGTGTGTTCACACACTGCATGCTGGCAGACTGAGAGTTGAGGCATGCAGTAAGAACTCTGAGTGGCTGCACTGTAGGCCTCGTCTGAATTCTGAATTGGAAAGCTACATAAGCGATCACTTCTGAAAAACATTCATGTCCCATGCGGAGAAACCAGCATATCAAAACAGGGACACCCCAGCAGGAATGCTTAAAAGGAAAAAGGTGAGCCAAATAGATACTGACCTATATTTAGCAAGGCTAACCACATGACATATCCCAAGCATCAATACATAGTGTGCTTTGTGCTGCACAACAATAAGGGCCGCCTGTTCGGTCAGACTGTGCCAGTGAGGGTGATGATAGCCCTGATACATAGCTGATGGCTCAGTATGTGTGTACTCCTGAGAGCCTCCAGACAGGACTGACCTTATAATCCCTCCGTGCCTTGTCCCTTTCTCCTCCCAACTGCTCCCTCAGCTCCTGGAGGGTACATGCACATTGCCAAATGGTAAATGGGATTGAAGAAGATTTGCTTTGGTTTTGTGTACCAGTTCCTCATTTGGATGCTCTTAATCTGATCTTGGTTTTCAATCAGAATATATCAGGACAATATCTTAAATTGCCCCAATAATGATTTTTTTCATTAAATACATATTGTTCACACAAAGCTTTAAAACATTTTTTTTATAGGATTTAATACAAAAAATATCACTTCTTATGGATGGTTTACCTGGAGCTGTTGATCTTTGTCGCTGATAAGGATGGTCAGTTGTGTGATGTGGTCATGTGCTGGTGTCTCTGCTCCCTGGTCCGCATTAGTCTTCTGATTTATCAAACCTTCCTTGTCCCTCAAAGAAATCCGGAGCTTCTCTATGATGCTGGAATCAGAAGTTAACAGATCATTAACATGTATTAAGATGTAGGGCTGACCCAAATTCATAATTTCAAACTTTGAGTATTTTATTTTATTTATATTTGATTATTAGTTCTTTCCCTGTCTTTATCGGAGCCGACAAAGACCAATGCTGCAGAATCACGTTTTTATCAACGGACCATTTTTCCCTTCCCATTTCTAAAGCAGTTTAATTTGCTTAAACAAATGTGTTATTTTAATAAGGCAAAAAGCAAAGGACAATATCACATAGGATTGCTGCTGGGATGCCAGTGGATTGGGATCCACTTATCGGCCTGACTCGGTTACGGTACAGCCTCAATATATCTTTAAGTTTAAGAATACACACTGCTTCCATAGTATGAGAGTAGGTCTACTTTCAACTATCACAACGCAAATAGGTGATATGAATATTATGCATTGATTTGATGGGATTGCACAGCCGGACTTGCGATATTTACAAAAAGGGAAAACACACAGCCAATATTGTGGGAGACTGAACAACAAAGAACAACATCGTTTTTTTTTTATTACCAACCCATTAAGGGTAGAAGGAGCTTTTTGGTGTCTTTAGGCCTTGTTCAAACATTGAAATAGCTATTTAATACATTCAATATTAAAACTGTTTGAAACCACTGACACCCGCTTGTCACACACACTTATTTATTTGGAAGAGAGTAGTGTGAGTAATAGAAGTAGTATGTATTAAATATAAACATTATTACAACCAGTTAGTTTTACTTTACTTTAATTTTCACACTGGAAGGCAGGTGTCAAAGTGTAACCGAGGTATTTGAATATTGTTCTCAAATCAGAACATACAAACCCAACAAAGGATAATTCAGTCATCCCATGTTTGGCCATTCTGACAACACCACCGCTACATCAAATTAATCAAATGATCATCTCACATTAAGTGAGATGAGGGCGAGCTGACATGGAAGTCATCCTCCCAGTAACGATGGTCAAATTCACAGCCCCTGTGTTCCTACCCATCCTTCTCCTGCAAGGCTTGCTGCAGGTCATTGTTAGGCTCAGGGACCGGGGTGAAGGCCTCGGATAGACCCTGGCCCACTAGCTGCTTCTCCAGGTCAATATTCCTCAGCTTCTCCTTCTCAGCGATGACAGCCATCTTCTCCACCTCCTCCTCTGCTGCATGCAGATCCTGCCGTAACAGCACGAATAATATGTGAGGAATCGAGGATACACTTTAAAACTGTGTAATAAGCAACTATCCCGAGTAACTAGGTTGGGATTAATTAGTTTGTGCCATGTGGGTGAGGTTGGAATTGTAAGCGACAAACATACTGCTCACTCGCTTCATCTGTGTAGGCTTCACCTGTTTATTCCTCTATTTCTATGTCTATTATATGAGCTCTACACCACACATATGGGGTGCACGTTATAGTTGATAATCAAACATACACAACTGTTTGCTTTGATTCATATTTTAGGGTTAATGATCGCAATTGGGGGTACTGCTAGAATAGGGTTGCATGCCTGTATGTTAGAAATACCCCTGATTATTCTCACACTGTTCATTTCTGCAAAGAAAAAATCAGCACCTTCAAAAAACTATCATGTCACTTTAAGCCCCCCCTCCATCCCGAGTAGCCCAGTCTACTGTGATTGGTCAGTACGCCCACTCTGTTGCAATTGGTCGAACGCTTTGCGAGTGTGTCGGCAAAGTCACGGCCCGAGAAGTTTTAAACATTGCGGGTAGCCGGGAGGCGCAACCTCTGCACTTCAGAACCGCCTACTGCACAGTCTGACGTCACACTGTTACGAAAGTAAAGTTTGAGCACAAACAAGCTATTTCACACACGAATACTTCTCTTGGATCAGACTTAGATTTTTCTAGCTTAGCAGACGTAAAACATGTATACATACGTCAGATAACAGTTTATAAAATACAACACCACTGTATACAAGCTTTATACATGATGAATGTATAAACATTCACCTGCTCCAGGTCAGCTATCTTCTTGTTGAGCGCTTGTTGCAGAGCGTCCATGTCTCTCCGAGCCCGTTCCCCAACACGCTGGCAGTCCCCCGTGTCTCGAATGGCCAGACTCTCCAGAGCTTTCCTGATAACACACACAGCCCCGATAACATGAGCCACTGTGACTTGTAATGACATAAATCACTAATTAAGCATTAATTAAGTTGATGCAGTCCAAATGGTTTGACATCCAGTATTGAGTATTCCCGACAGAGCGATTTGTTTCAATGTTGCTAGGGGGCCGGACAGGTCATTGGCTGACAATGAAGACGGTGAGTGAAATAGTCTAGTCTAATCCCCAGTCAAACCGGATGCATGAACAAATGACAAAAAGGATGCATGAATCAACAATACGACGTATAGATATCATGAACCCTTTAAACATGTATAACACAAACCAATAATCAACCAGAAATATGGTTGAATCAATTTAGTGTCAAGTGTAGAAGAACAGTGTGTGTGTGTGTGTATGTGTGTGTGTGTGTGTCTAATTGGTGGTTTCAGGCAATCAAACACGCCTTGATAACAACACAGACAACATTGGTGGTTGTAACTTGAAAAAGTGTGTGACTGACGTTATTCTTTCAGATATACTTCATTGATTGAGTTTAGGTTGCAGAATAATAGAACTTAGACAATGGACTCTGTGGAGTCTCAGCTTTTATATGACATCATTTGTGAAGATAGCATGACATGAAAAGGATTGTTATAAAAACATTAGCATTAACTTCTCCCGGAAGCAGACAACCAGCCATGTATGAAGAACCTAGCCTCAAAAGCATATACAGTACTTATTCTCAAGAA
>JAOSLM010000078.1:827725-845116 GCA_025629765.1 Eleginus gracilis | reverse complement strand
TGTGTTCTCTGTGTTGTTCTCCATTGTTGTTCTACTAAGCAGCGGACGCTTGGTGATGACGTATTACGACGTGATGATGTTTGTACAAGAGGCAACCGTACTCGGGCCCAGTTGAGATTGCCTAGTGTGAGCACAGGCCAGCGGCACAGCGGGGGTATAGGGCAACTTTGCCTAGTGTGAGTGCTCCCTTGTGTGCTGAGGCCACGGAATTTAACTGTACTTGAGTACGGATGGCGTGCTCACACTAGCCAAACGATCTAGACTTTATTTCACCAGGAAGGTCCCATTGAGTTACAGTAACTCTTCTCACAGGGAGTCCTGAGTCCGCAGTTATACAAACCGTTCTGATTCATGGCTTCTGTTAAAGAGTTATACTCTTTTTAGTGCATGCCATCTATTAATATTAATCTACAAGCTAAATATGGATAGGTCATGATTAGATGTGTAATCTTGGTGGGGTTGACTTTCCCCTCCCCGTTGACCCACGTGCCAACAACAGCTCCCATTAATTAAATCCAGAATGTCCCCATCGATTACCTATTGGACAATGTTCCACATGTAGATCTGCTGCTGTGCCCTCTGCTACCATCGATCAATAGGAGGGGGAGGTGACTAGGGTGTCATTGGTAGTTATTTATTTCATGTGTTTGTAACTATATTAAATATGGATCAAACCTAGTAAGGCAACGCATCAGTTTATGGTCAGAGACTGACCAGTGGTTAAGAAACCTTTGGATTTATTCCAGAGTCACCCACTGGCAGCTTTCCCTGTCACGCTTTTGTAGGAAAAAACCCTGTTGCTACTCCTCCCCGAGTGAGGCTGATGAGATAGCCCATGGTTTCTCTGCTGATACCCAGCTCTTCTCTTCTTTATGTACCTGGGATTGATAGTTAGTTCTTTGTGAAGATGTGCACTTTTTTCCCCTCTTTGGATATTCAATGCTGTGGTCGCCATGGGAGGATTTAGGCCAGTGTTGCTGTGTTTAACTCTGGTTCTGCTGGTGAAACAAAGTTCTACTTTTGAGCTGCAGGACACCATCCATGCTCTGATAGAAGAGAACATCCACCTTCACGACCAGCTGGAGAACCTCACTCAAGCCCTCAGAGAGCTCAAGAGAATGCTGTGGCACCACTCGAATGGTAACGTGATACAGCCAAACATATATGGGATTATCAATTTACCAATAGACATCCACAATGAGAATTTAATTTATGTATTTATGTAATCCAGTTAATCCATTTTGAATAAAGCTTATTCAAAATGAATTCCCTTGTCAACATCTCTAATGAATTGGTGTGACAAGTTTTTTTCTTAATTTCGTGCTTGTTTTGCATCTAAAATACTTAGATATGTCTCCCCATTGACTCAGTTTTAGTTGAATTCATCTTAGTCTAACATTTTACTCATAAAACGTATAGATTATTTCTAACTAAATTATGTTGTTATTCAAGCTAGCTCTGCTTTTCATCCAGATGAGAATCCCCATAACGACCACCATAGCGACCACCATAGCGACCCCCATAGCGACAACCATAATGAGGATGCTCGAAGTATGTGGAATGAATGGTCAGCACATGGTGAGTATTATTTTACCCTGTCCCTACCACAGGCTAAAATGCCATTTATTAACAAAGATTCAGTCAACGATATAAATTAAAGCTAAAGGCAGCTTTAATTCACTTACCGTAGATCAAAGGTCAGGAGATGTTCTTTAGATTGCTATAGTACCCCTTATGGTCCAATCTGGATACATTTGGGACTGATTATAATCTTAGCCCATGTTACTTTAAGTACACTGAATTTGATGATAATTTGGATAAAGTTAATCCCAAATTTGTCTTCTAAAATTGTATTGGACAAATGTCTCTTCTGACCATGTTCTTTGGTCAATAGACATCATCTTACTGAGCAATTAGCCTTCTCCCCAACTGTCAAAAAGTTATTTCTGCTCAAATCGAACATTCTGAACAATGGTCATTTTTGTCACAAGCCACGCCCATTTTGATGCCACACATCTTCAGAAATTTGTCCATCCTGATATGATCAAGCGATTTTACTTTTACATTTAGAATTTAGGGTTATTCGCATTTCTTATCATACAAACTTACCTTCTCAATATGGCATATATTGTTCCATAGATTCCATGTACCAAAGAATTGACCTTAAGTCTAAAGCGTAGCATCCTTAGCGATTTTAGTATTTTCACAAAATAAAAAATGGCAGTAAATCTATCAGGACATCATAGGTTTTTGAGGCAAATATGTCACTCATGTATAACAACTTTCATGACTGTAGGTCAAAGGGTTCAGGAGATGGCTCGGCAGGGGTTTCTGGTAATAACCCTCCCATCACAATAAGGGGCCTTGCTCTTTGTGGTTTGCCCCATAATTAACGTAGACTCACTGAACACAATAGAAAGTTGTGTAACAGGGCCAATCTCGCCATTAGCTGACATTGATTACATGGCCAACACTTCGGGTCACTGTGGCATTGCAACCAAAAGGAGAAGTTGTTTGTATTTTACTTTTTCATTCAACAGTACCTTAATGCTCCACATTGTAGCACCTCAATGGTTTGTATGGTTGTTTTGTATTCATCTTCAGGTCTTATCAAGTTGGCATAATCATCTGGTACCCATTCTACCATTCCCTTACCCCGCCCCAAGTCCCAACTGTGCCTCCCCTGCAGTGTTATGGATCAGTGTGTCTGTTATCTCAGTGAGACCCTTAACTCAAGATACTAAAATAGCTGGTTCTTATTCCCTCTCTGACAGGCATCAGTGAAGAAACCCATCTTCTGTTGGAGCATGCTCTGTGCGGACATGACCCCCACAACTCTGGAAGCTTCCATGTCCCTACCCCCTCCCTGCTCCTCCTGGCCCTACTGAACATTACCCTGCTGATGTCTGGCTCTATTTAGGCTACATTAGCCTGCTTCACAAATGTATAAATGTACATGGAGGTCATATAGTAGATCTATATTGACTGCCTGTAACGTTGATCTTGCTGAAATTATGTTGAAACTCTGCCATAAAAGCTGAGAGTGACTGCTGTGAGTATATCGAGATGTAGGTTGGTATGTTTTAAAATACTTTAATTCATAGTACCCATAAAGTACTTTTTTATGTCGTTAAGTGGTTATTGATTGGTCTAGATTGGCTTGACTTGTTCATGTGCTGTGAAAAGATTCTATGGAAAATCCAGTGTGGTGGAATGGCCAGTCGATTGTAGCGTCGCAGGGCACAACCAGAAACCTGGGGGCTATAATGGGGCATATTTCATGTATTAAATATGGGCTCAGAATGTTTATTTCTGTGTTTCTGGTTTATTCATTTCCATAAACTCATTCAAAGATCCTGCTTGACTCATTAAACCCAGGGACTTTTTCTCTCATCAATTTGGTCTGAGGAGAAAACATGTGAAAAAGTTACAGGCGTAGTTTCGAATAGTCAAATAAGGTTATCAACTGAGTTGAAAGGTTCCAGAAGTATCCGAGTGGCAGCCATGATAAGAGCTGATAAGGAGATCAGTCCATCTCATTCAGACCTGGTTACTCTGGACCATCCTTAACCAGAGGATGGGAGATAAGGCCGTCCCACAACTCCTTGCAGCAGCAATATTTACCCCATTCTTCGGTCACAAATGTTACCCGAAATGGTTGTTCAATTGAGAATGGTGGCTCACGATCACCCTTCTGTCAATTATCATTCATCAAATTAATTTGTATGCTTGTATGAAAATAATGTTAGTCATGTTTATCATTAGTCAGAATGGCACAACACTTAGTATATGGCTGCGACTTGGATATTTCACTGTTAGGAACCTTCCTAAGAAAATAATATGACCACAGCCTTGGTACCAATTTGACGATGCTTACATAATGGATTTCAAAGATTTATGCATAATTAATCTTGTAAAATATATTTAAATAAATGTCCTATTCCAAAGTATCAATTCTATAGAACCAAAGCTGTGAAACACCTACCTGTGCAAGTGGTTATAGTGCCACCTTCCTGATCCGTCTATTAAATGATAAACAGTAGTCTTAATGGCTTAGTCAACCATATGCTTTACCGATGGGATTCATTTTCTGTAGTACAATTTAAAGGAAATGCTGAAACAACTCATTCTAGAAAACAAAGCCTTGACGACAAATAATTCTTTATTTTCTCTATCATCCATCAAAAAATGTGTAATGGCCCAACACATATAAAAGTTATAAAACTAAATAAAGCCAAATGCAGCCAGTAGGATTTACACCTCAAAACAGTGAAACACAAAACATGCACATACAACTAAACAGAAAACAAACTAACACAAATAAATAAAAAGATACAAAGCTGAACCAAACACATGGACCTATTTAGCACCATAATCCCTATCTGCATCAGATCTTTGCTATGGTGTTTTACAATGGAATGAATATGACATGATGATGAAACGGACTTTAGCGTCATTAATTATTTTTTGTCCTGATTTGCTTACTTTAGGTCCATTTCATTGGGTCAGTGTGAGCATCATGCGGTCTTCATAAACACAGAGGGGTCTATGCTTAACTATGCAGCATGTGCATGTGAGTGCAGTGCGTGAGATAAAAGGAGGCCCTCTAGTCTATCTCCAGGTCGGAGTCGTCGTCCTCATGGAGGTGCTGCACGATGGCCCCGTTGCGGATGGTCTTGGGCATGACAGTGGCTGGTTTGTCGGGCAGAAGGCCATACTCCTGCAGCAGGGCCTCCACGTCCACAGCAAAGAAGTCCTCCCCCAGCTGGTCAGTGACCCGCACGAAGTTCCCGATCAGGTCTCCGGCCTTGTACACTAGCAGTGCGGGCAGGGCACTGCCCCGGAACAGGGCGCTGGTGCTGATGGCCCCGCTACGCACGCAGCAGAACTTGACCAGCGGGTACTCCTGCGCCAGGCACAGCAGGCTGCCGCGCATGGCCTCGCAGCCCGCCACCTCATGCTCATAGATGTGGATCATCACCAGCGTGCTCTTGTCCTCGTTGTCCAGGGCCTCCAGGAACTCCTCCCCACTCGCCAGGTCGAGGACTTCCGCAAAACGCTTCCCGCGGCCCAGCTGCCGGCGCATCTGCTCGATGCGCTGCGTGCGGTAGTGCTGCAGGAAGTCCTCGTCGTCCTCCTGCTCCTGCAGCATGTTGTACTCCTGCAGGGTCATCTGGGGACAACAGACGAGAAGTTTGAATTGCATGGGCGTTTTCAGTTACACAAATATTTGACATTAAAACATATCTATAATTGTATTTTGAACGCCGCTGAAAGTGACATTTTAAAACGTGCATCACTGCAGTCATGTCTATTATAGCCAATTCATTGTTTTTCACCCCACACCAATTGAGGTGTGAACTATAAAAAAAACGGTTAGGAACAATGGCTGCAAATTACACATTAAAACAAGCTAAATTAAATCATAAAAAACGAGGTAACTACACATTGTTCAACGTGCTTTAGTTAAACCAGGGTTTAATTCTTATATGCATATTTCTATAAAGGACATAGCAAAGTTTCTCATAATCAAATTAAGGCCCCTAGATTATTAGATTGATAGTCACATTAAGCGTGCATGTTTACGTTCAATCCGATTGGGATTGGATTATGCGTTCTGCGCAGGGTCGAGATCTTTTATGGGGGCCATGAGCCAGAAGTAGACAATTGTCGTGTTGTTGTCGCTGTCAGAGAATGAGAAACTACGATTTATTTAAAAAGGTGGCGAAGAAGATGGAGGAAGCTGGTGTCGTGCCAATGTAGTTACCCCCTATAAGAAATGTATCATCATCAAGATGCATTCTGTACGCTTCGATTTCACCCAAGGTTGAATTAAAAGTACATGTTTTTCTAAATGTTGGTCATCAACGAGATTGTAAAGTAGTAACTTTGGTAACATCTGTCAAAATAAATTTATTTTTCTTCCGACGTGTTTACGATCTTTATTCTTTCATTGTGCTGAAGCCGAACTGACAGGGATATTCTCTGATACTATGAATCTTAAAGACTGGTTCTCCGACTCTGTGGTACTTTCACAACAAGTAAAGAATCGTAGTAGGGGTTATCTCGGCCATGGTTGAGAACGAATAGGGGGAAAGGAACTTTGGCTTTGACTCTCTGAAGTCCAGATTGAGACATGGAGGAGAAAGGGATTGTGGCCGTATGCGGACTCCGGCCAGAGGGGCTCTGCCACCGGAGGACACACACGACACACATGCCAGCGGCGGAGCTCCTCCGGCGGCGGGAGTCCGCATACGACCGAGAGATCGGAACAATGGAGCGTCTGAGAAATGACATGGACCCGAACTGACAGCCGTCTACTGAAAACATCTTTCTCGAATGTCGCCCGAGTTTGTTGTTGTTGGTGACGTAAAGAGGTCATCTACTACCACTAATTGAAATGGGTACAGCTCCACCTATCGTACAGCGGTATAACATGCTTCGGCCAATGAATACATTTTCTCACTGCCATGTATACTCTGACAATTGTAATTGTCCAATTGAGGAGCATATTCGAACTATGGCTTGATTAAACTGTGCAAGTAAATGTACTGAGTGTCGTGAAGCAAACAATTATCCAAATGCTATCTCCCAAATAATTCTGAACGAGAAAAAACACTTGGGCTTATTGAACGATGGAGTTCGACCCCAGACTGTAGGCAGGTTGCCCTGTGACCACAGTAGGGGATCCAGTGCTCATCTCTTACTTTCCCAGCGATCTTGTCTTCAAGCGCCTTCTGCTTCTCCTTGTCATTCTCCAAGTCGAGGTCTGAGCGGCAGGTCATGGACAGCTTCTTGATCAGCCTCTCCATCTCCTTCTTCTGCTCCTGCCTCTGCTCCACCTCCAGCTGCTTGTATTTCCTCCAGTCGTTGATCACCCCCTTCGGGCCTGAGGAACAGATTGTGTCCCATTTGGTATTAGGCCAACAACTTTAGAGTTGATGTATTACACTATGTTGTTTTCACAGATGATTTGATCATCACTGATTATAATCAACATTATATTGTTATGGGCGTGAGATTGGGCTAAAAACATTATCTTTCACTTCAAATGTATTTTGACCAATTCTGCTAGAGAAGGCAAGGAGAAGACGCATCTTATATGGTATGGGTCTCTACTTGAAACAAGCCTTACGGAATTACAAAAAACGAACTCTCGGATCCAGAAGATGATAACTAAATCAAAAGCATTGCCTTCCCATTGTCTTTCCTGGGCCAACAGCCAACACAAACTCTGCACTAAATAGTAAACTAAACCCATCCTGTAGATGGTGGTGAGACAAGCTAAGACCTCCTGTCTGCACACCGTCCTTAGACAAAGAGTCTATAAAAAGGTGGAAAATCCAACCTATGGAGTTCGACTGGCCACTGTAGAAATACGTTCTGTAGAAAAAAATATCTTGACAAATGATTATATCTTCGGAAAAATATATTTGCATTTACACTTAGCAAACTTTGTCCAAGGCGACTTACAACCATTTACACACCAACACCAACACCGTCGACCATGCAAGGGGAAAGCTAGCTTGTCTGGAGCAGTTAGGGTGAGGTGTCATGCTCAGGTACACCTCGACACTCAACAAGGAGGAGACAGGGATTGGCCATTAGTATCCCATCCCAAATGATTCCGGGTTGAACCCAAATGTCTACAGTCTAGCCGATAGTCATCCATGAGCGAGATGCATAACCCTGACATACATCTAAAAGAAGATATAATTCACTAACAAGTTATTTTGGGTGAAGGTGCTGAAGGTCTTAATAGTTAATAGTATATTAAAACCACAGTGAGGTCTCATCAGTGACCTGTGTTGACGGCACTGCCATCGGCGCTGTACTCTATCTCCGGCTCCAGCACGTCAGGGTTACGGATGGTCTTGGCCTCATCCTCCTCCTCCTCATCGTCACTTCCCTCGCCTTCGCTGCTGCTGTAGTAGTATTGGAGCTTCTCCCCCAGGAGCTTATCGTCCAGTGTCGTCATGGCTACTCCTCAACTGGAAACGGAAAGAGGTTGAAATTGTAAAAAGAAAAAAGGATACTTATTAACAATACATATTTTAACTTCCCATAGTTTGGCTTAATATTCAAACGTTGGGGGTGTGGCTACTATTTTGATGACTACTCATTTTTGCCTTATCATACATTTATCAGATGACTTGCATACTAACGTTACGTTAGATAGACATTCACTTATATAAAATAAAATAAAACAGGGAGGTTTGTCAAATGAAACAGATTAGCAAAGAGATTACAGAATATGTCAGAATATGTCAGAATAGGTCACTAAGGGAAGCGCAATGGGGGATCTCACATCCTTGAGCATCAGCCTCCACATGATAAATGACAAAAAAAAAAACACTAAACTGAATACACGTCACATTTCCTCAGGGGAGATCTAGAGTAGATCGTCAGGGTAGATCTAGAGTCATACATCATTTTAGTCCCATTAAAAAATACAATTCAATATTTGACAGCTAGCGGCAAGTCATTTCAGACGAGCAAAAAGCTTGACGTTTCAAGCTGAAATGTATCGCAGTTAAACACAAAGTTGAATTATCCAAGTAGGTCAGCAGCTGACGGCTCCATTGTTGGAGAAGCTGAGGCTCCCATCTGCTGGCATTAGGTCTGAAGGCTGGGCTCTAGAGCTAGCCTCTAGTGCTAACTATCTGTCAACGCAACAAAAAGCCAATTCAGCTGTCATGATGGACAGGAATATTTCTCAACGATGCATTTTTGAAAAGCTATATTATTATTATTACTATTATTTACATTCGTTTTTATCTTACCTTATCTTTAAAGATATGAATGCAACTCCAGTCGCAGCTCAACAAATCCGATCTGCTGTAGGATTAAAACACTTCCTGGTTGGAGAACAAAATGGGAAACTGCTGATAACGCGCACAAAGAGGGACCGCCCCCACAGCCTGGTGATGATGCGCACAAAGAGGGACCGCCCCACAGCCCGTTACACAGCGACAAAAACATGTGTGCAAAAGAATCACGCATCGTCATTTTATTCCTTCATTTTTAAGTAGATCAAAATCTTTTAAAACATGTTGACAATTACAAGTACGTCCTGTTGTAATTGTACTAGATTTTCACCCTTGAAAATGAGATTTGAGATGTTCTCTAATTTCTGGGCTACGTAGCTAAGACACGCCCACCTGGTGAGTATGTTAAGTAGGGTGAGTATGGTTAGTAGGGTAAGTGCAGTGAATATATATATATATATATCAGGCCTTTATTTGTATTAATCTTGATGATTATGGCTTACAGCTCATGAAAACCCCAAATTCTGCATACAATTTGAATATTGTGAAAAAGTATTAGTAATATTGTAGACTCAAGGTGTCACACTCTAATCAGCTAATTACGTCAACATTCCTGCCAAGGTTTTTCTGAGTCTTTTAATGGTCTGGTTCAGTAGGCTTTCTCAATTAAGGGGGAGACTGCTGTGCAGTTGTGCAGAAGACATGACACCCTCCACAAGGAGGATAGCCTCAAAAGGTCATGCTAAAGAACTGTTCATAGAGAGCTGTATCCAAGCATGTTCCTAGAAATTTGAGTGGAAAGAGAAAGTGTGGTAGAAAAAGGTGCTCAAGCAACCGAGATAACCACGGATCTTGAGAGGATCGTCAAGCAAAGGCTATTCAACAATGTGTGGGAGTTTCACAAGGAGTGGACTGAGGCAGGAGTCAGTGCATCAAGAGAGAACTGGTCTGTCACTCCTTTCATTTGGAAATCAAGGTCCCTGAGTCTGGAGGAAGAATTAATAGGCACAGAATCCAAGTTGCTTTAAATGTGAGTGTCAGTGATGATTTAGGGAGCTATTTCATCTACTGGTGTTGGTCCACTGTGTTTTATCAAGTCCAAAGTCAACGCAGCCTTCTACCAGGTTATACAGCACGTCATGCTTCCTTCAGCAGACAAGCTTTATGGAGATGCTGATTTAATTTTCACTTGGTACCTGCCCACACTGCAAAAAGTACCAATACTGGATGAATTACCATAGGATTACTTCACCTGATCTGAACCCCGGAGAAAAGAGTTAGGGAGAATATTGCCAAGCGGAAGATAAGGGACATGAGACCCAACAATGCAGACGAGCTGAAGGCCGCTATCAAAGCAACCTGGTCTTCCATAAGACCTCAGAAGGGCCACAAGCTGATCGACTCCATGCCACTCCGTATTGATGCGGTTATTCATGCAAAAGGAGCCACAACCAAGTACATATACAAGAACACTTGACAGAAGGCCTACATCTAATCTTTTGATACTGGATTCTGTGTTTTCATGAGCTATAATAATACAAAGGCTTGAAACATTTCACTGTTTGAATACAAGTTTCACTTTTAAAATTACTGTAATTAACTATTCTTCAATATGAAAAAAAATTGTATTTCATCTACGCATGGCATCTGCTAGAGTAGAACGTTGATTTGTATTGAAATTGTTACGGTATATTAAGCAGCCCCACAGTACAAGTTTCAAAATACAGGCTAGATAAGTTGTACATTATTGCTCCCTGACATCAAATGGTGTCAGAGCAGAAAGTACCAGTGCACAACTTAGTCAGTAATTTTGAAGTACAAGGACACATTGCACGTCATATATTCCAGTATATGCTACATTATCAAGTGTCCAGGGGATAGTGGTCAGTGGTCAACAATCCATTACAACGCGATCACTGAGAAATGGACATTTACAAAATAAAGTTTAGATTTGAAAACTGTTAATCTGTATCCTATAATCTGAACCCAGTCCAACTCTAAATCTAAGCTTTGCTCAACCCTTGGAACATTTTCTCCTTCGGAAAAAGCCCTACCATATGGACAGAAAATATTGTGCAACTGTTCAACATTTGAGTGACATTGATTGTTTGACACTTCTAGGTGATAGGATTAAGCAGTCATAACGGGGACGGTTTCCTAGTCATAAAAAGTTGACTTTCATCTTTAACGCAAGGTTGATGGCAAACAAAAGATCGGAGTCAAAATCTATTTTACAGCCCGTTTAATCAACAAAAAGTGTGTATTTAGGATGAGCTGGAGGCAGCCACCGCAGCACGTCTGGGTTTGGGGGTGGTACCTTCCCGGAATCCATTCCTGGAGATAGAAAGGAAAGTTTGGCTCAAACAATTCAATGGTAAACTTCTACAGTGCATCAGAAAGAGTCCAAACAGGAAAGCAGCATTTTACAAATTTCCCCAAGTTATGAAACTCATTTTCTATTGTTCTACAATGTACATACAAATTACGTAGTATTTGGGTGCATTGGTTCTGCAAAAAAAAATTCCTCCGTATCTTTACGGTTGGAACCAACATATTCAAGAATAACTGCACGCCTTCGGTCAGCAGTGTCATTTGTTGATAGTTCAGCTTTACAATACCGCATTAACCAAAATAGGAACCCCATCAGAGTTAGAAACAACTATTTGGATCACATGAGTAACACCTGTGATGTGCCAACTCAAAGCTTACCTCAGTGAAACATTGATATCACATTGATTTCATTTGTTCAGACATTAAATTCAACATCATTGGCAAGCAGTGAAGAAGACGTAGACCCTGTTTCAACTCTCCCCCTTCCCCTCGATTTTTCAAGTTCCCACAAAGGGGTAGGGTGTCCCAATACTTAAGGGAGAGGGCTGTTTCTCTTAAAATCATCCCTTGACTGCTAAGGGCACCAAAAGCAAGTTTTCTGGTTAAGGGGAGAGAAATAGGACTTTTTTTGCAAATTGACATGCTACTTTAAGTCCCTGTGACATGATCTCACCGCACAGTGGATTTGTCTAACATTTCATGAGGTCAAACATCATTGGTCGGTTAATTACCGATCGAAAGACATTGGTAGCATGAGTAAGCACAAAAGCGCATAAGCATAATGTTTATTACAAAGGGAAACGGAAGTGCTAGAACGTACCTGAATCTACGGTAGACCACCTTCAGGTGCCTCAGGCGACCGGTGCCAGTGGTGTTCCTCCTCTTGGCCTTGGCACTCCAGTTATCTGTAGCGGAAATAGGAAAGGAGACCACCCATCAAACAACACACATGCTGGGTGAGATCACCACATTAAGTGAATGTAGCAGACAAGTTCCATTAATGGAAGGGGATAAATACAGACATATTAAAAAGTTTCAGGACCAGTCACTCACACTTTCTCTTGCGCTTCTCGGGGTAGCCACACTTTCCGCAGGTAGACTTCTGCAGATGGTAGGCTTTGGACCCGCAACGCCGGCACAGGGCGTGCGTCTTATTACGACGCTTTCCAAAGGAAGAGGTTCCCTTCGTCTGGAACCAGAGGAACACTTAGTTTAGTAAAAACTCCAGACCACTATTAGTATCAACCTCGTTGGGATAACATTCAGCCAGACGTTGAGTCGTGTCTCAGTAACATCATGAGAATCATTGAAATATCATATGTTCAGACATTTGTGTTTGAAACATCACTGACACGACTCTAGCTGCGGGTTAAACTCCACAGTGGACCTAGTTAAACATGAACACTAGGCAGAACACCGACATCTCTGCAGAGCTGTATTTAGCATTATACTGAAGTCATCAAGCTAACTCATTCACAGGTCGCCTCGAAAATATTTGAGCTTAATACACTAACGCTTTACCAAACACAATTAGGAAGACAGGACGATTAGGAAACAGTTTAAGCCTATAATTTGCTTCAAATGATGACTCGAATGTAGTATGGTACTATAGTTCTATACCATATAGTAGTATAGACTACCACTGTAGCTTAGACTGTTAGCAACAGGCTACTGCAATAAGCGGATGACAACAATTGAGAATACAACAAAAATTGTTGTTTCACTCAAATAAATACTTCATCCAAACATCAATCTCAACTCATAAGTAGCAAACAAACGTATAATCATATCGTTTACAATATTCTGTAACTAGATGTTAGAAGATTTCGTTGTACAAGTGTGGCTCCGTACCATTTTCTTCCGGTGGCCAAGGGAAAAGAGGAAGAGACAGGAAGCGGTGCCGCAATAAAAGCAATCCGTAGAGTTTCCGGTGTAACACAAAAGTGGTCCCCGAAGATTTTGTAAATCTGACCTGAAATGTTGACCAGACCTGAAGACCTACTCATATCATTCCAATATAAAGCTCCTCATTAAGTATCTCAAAGAGGCTTCACATAGTGGACAACTATATAGGCAAAAAATACAAGATTATATTTTTTTAATATATAGATAAATTTATCTTTTATTGCATAAAGATATTATACAATGCTATCAAAAGCAGTTAGAGACGGATGTGTGATGTAGATAGTTTAGATTGTTGTGGCAGATAGACATGAATTTAATTAGAAACTGTTCTCAAAATGTTGTATAATTTCAAATATTAGCTATAACATTACAGAATGTTGGACATATACAGATACTATTTTAGAGACATTGCTGCATGCTCTGCATAATTGTCAAGTAATGCACTATGTTGTTGAAGCCCTAACCACCATGGAAGGTGGACTCGGCTGGCCAGGACACCCAGACTTTGCCTTCTAAATGACAAAAAGTGAAGTGCAGGCAATAGATAAAGTCCAAAATGTAATGCTCGAGAAACAAAACAACAATCAGGCTGGTCCTTAAAGAATAGAAAGACACAATCATTGTGAAGTGGATACAAATGAATGGTTAAATCAGCTTCCTACAAAAGCATTCTATAACAATACTTTTAATTAAAGTATGTATTGTCTTGTCTGATATATAATAATACATGAATTTTTGTAAACAGGTTTCCCGTGTGCAACCATCTGCTATGAAAAACTACTGCGACCTCACCATTGTAATCCATTTATAGACAGACTTTTCCCTTGTAAAGCCTGATTATAGAATGATAAAATGCTATTCCCAGAGGGAAAATGGTTTGGTTAGTCTTTGTTTAGCATATTACTGTACCGTACCTATTGTTTGTTTTCGCTATTTTCCTCCTGGTCCCACAAATCAGACTTTAGATTAACATATAAAGTCCAAGATATAAAGACACACCCTGGTTACATCTCCCTACACATTTTGGGCAACAAGGACTGTCCCTACACAATCTAGAGGTGTTTCCTAACCCCCCTTTCCCAGCCTGTGATATCATAATAATAATTTGTCAATCAGTGAACATGCGCAATGGTGTGTAAAGACAGAATCCAAAAAGCCAGTGCAGTTGCAGTATGCTCTTGGACAAAACAAAGATACAGCTATGGGAGCTAACACTGGTTTGGAATATAATTAGTAATTTACCTTCATCCATTTTTCATCCAAAATCATGATATTATTATAATCAATTACGAAGATAGAAGCACTTCCCTGACCTGACTTAGAACGTCTCACGGATCAGTTCTCCCCTATGTATTGTGGGAGGGCTCATCAGTAGACCTATGTCATTTTATTGTTATAATAGTGTTATAATTTAATAATGCCAATTTATGTCAAAATCCCTCTGCAAACCCCCCTCTTCTGACTCTGTGATGTCTGTGAAGGTAAAGCTCTGTCATTCATTATTGTATGATAAAATAATACTCATCCACAATAATACTAATCAACAATTATCCCCTGATAAAACATTGTTATTGTATTGTCCATTCTGTTGAGTACAGTAGAACAGATCTACTCTAGAGAACTAGAGTTTGATCAGATGGAAATACCTGGTCAGTACAGCTTTTCACTGAGTCAAAGGACAATGCTGTTCATTTGTATGCCATGTGTGCAACAACCAAAGTCTGAACATTTTCTACCAAAATACAGACTTTGGACCACCGTTGATGCAGCCTGGAAAGCATCCTGATCAGGGGACCTCGGTTTGATCTGCTACACAGGTCCATCTGGACCTCCACACGCCCACATCGATCTCAGTGGGCAGACAAATTCTTGCTTTAACAGACAAACTCTTTCAGCCAATCAGTGCAACAAAATATTTGACGGCTTCAAGGTGTGCTATTCAGAGTACGCTAGTGCATACTCTTACTCATACTTCTTTACGTAATAGTTTTAATCTTCTATTTTTGCAATAACTGCATTCATGGCTGTGTTAACTCTAGAAATGTTAACCTTTATGCTAGTTGTTTAGGGAGACCATCACTTGCCAGTGGCAGCCTTTATTTACGCCATCAACCACGACCCAGTCCCTGATTGGCCCAGATTAGATTATAATTCCTGTAAATTGATGTGGGGGCTCAGGGTCCAGACTGATCCCTGTGAGGTCACGTGATCTGGATGGTCTCCAGGCTAGCATCGATGTTGGGAGATGCGGTAAGTTGGCCAATTCACACAGTGTCTGATGTGTTCTATTTTAGTGTCTAATTTCTCATTGGAGCCTACATACTAGGGGGGGACTAGGCAGCGGTTTTATAATAGTTGGATTAACCCCCCTGGATGTCCATGCAAAAAATAAATACTCCATAAAATAATACTATCATATTCCCCTCCCCATGGATAAGACTTGGGCCACCAGAAGCCACTGTAAACCCTCTGGATAAGACTTGGGTCCGCAGAAGGCAGTGTAAACCCTCTGGATAAGACTTGGGCCACCCGAAGGCAGTGTAAAACCCTCTGGATAAGACCTGGGCCACCAGAAGGTAGTGTAAAACCCTCTGGATAAGACCTGGGCCACCAGAAGGTAGTGTAAAACCCTCTGGATAAGACCTGGGCCACGATAAGGCAGTGTAAACCCTCTGGATAAGACCTGGGCCACCAGAAGGCTGTGTAAACCCTCTTACCCCAGGGCCACCAGAAGGCAGTGAAAACCCTCTGGCCCCAGGGCCACCAGTAGGCAGCGTAAACCCTCTGGCCCCAGGGCCCCCTGGTGGCACCAGGGCCACCAGAAGGCAGTGAAAACCCTCTGGCCCCAGGACCACCAGAAGGCAGTGTAAACCCTCTGGCCCCAGGGCCCCCTGGTAGCACCAGGGCCACCAGAAGGCAGTGTAAACCCTCTGGCCCCAGGGCCACCAGAAGGCAATGTAAACCCTCTGGCGCCAGGGCCACCAGAAGGCAGTGTAAACCCTCTGGCCCCAGTGCCCTCTGGTGGCACCAGGGCAGTCAGCTCCTTTCCTCAGGCAGTAATTCAGCCTTGACTTATTGATTACTTATTTTAATGACTATGACTAGAAACCGTGTTCTGCTCATATAGCTGTCAAAAACTAGGACTCTTATGACTTGACCTGACATGATAGGTAATTGGCAGGCTTTAAATACGATAGGCCAGACGGTATTGGACACTTTGCGCAGGAAGCGAAAGGGCCATTTGGATTTTAAGGTAGGATGGATTTGGATTTTAAGGTAGATTTGAGGACATGGGCGCCTTGGTGCATGCTCCACAGGGAGTGACCTTGCCTCTTGACTAGCAAGCCTCTCCAGCGAGCCGAGGCGCCTCCTCAGCACCGCAGGCTCTGCGTTTCGTCGTTTCCGATTTCTGCAACGCGCCATTCGCTCGTTGTTAACATCAACACTGCACTATTATAGTCACACAATTGGAATTAATTACGCTGGCATTTTTTTAAAGAATCTTAAAAAAACCAATCGTCGTTTTGGTCACATGGAGCTGGGTTTGTTATATTCTGGACCATCTGCATCACCGGATCCTAATGCATGATAAACAGCAAGGCAACAGAGACCAGGGGTGAGCTGCGGACTGCGCACACCGAGAGACCCAGCGGTCTGACACTATGCCACCGAGTCGTGAAAATAAGTGTGTGAGGAACATTAGACCGTGAATGCATCGAGGACCGAGTCCTGACCCGGGGATTGAGGATCGAGGACAGAGTCCCGGGAATCCAGGGACCCGGGGATGCTGCGCCGGAGGATGGGGTACTCGGACCCCACGTCGAGTAAAGACCTGCTCGGCAATAGGTCTCTTTGTTTTATCTTTATCTGTGCATTTGGACTGGTCACTCTATTGCAACAAATACTCTATGGAAAAAACTACATTAAGAGGTAAGTGTTTTGGATTTGGAGTGGAGCTGTGGATTATCAACGAAGGTTGATTCAGGATATATATATATATATATAGCCAATCTTAACATAATAGGTGTTTATTCTATGCGTAACTGGGGTTTATATACACAGCACTACTATATCATTCTGATGGGCTGATGTATGGGGAAACAAGATGTAAGCCATCCACTTTTTTCCAATGGCATATAATCGAATTTCATTAGGTTTCTTTCTCTTCTTTTTTTGTTTTCGATGATTTCTAAAGACAAAGCATCACATTCATACCCAGTGCTCGGACTGTGTATGGGATTGTTTCCCCTTTTCTGTTTCAGTGACTGGTCACAGCCTACATCTTACAAAGGGTATCCGACTCATATCATTGCGCCACTCCGAAAATGTGGGTTATATAATCCAATCAGCAACATATTGAAGATGGTGTGTGTTACGAAAGATCGGA